>JAVQJF010047476.1:0-22155 GCA_036023855.1 Gadopsis marmoratus
AATAAATGTAATTTCAACACCTTTTGGAATAATATTTTGGGGCCAAAATATTATAACAAACAGAGACGTTTTTTTTTTTTTTTTTTTTTTACATTCTTTAATAAAAAACGAGCCTGGAAGGGATTTTTATAATTGTTTTATTTTTTTATTTTTTTACAGAGACACGATAAATAAAATACCCGCGCTGAGAGCTCTAAAACCTCCCCGGCACCGCCAATTAAACCGGATGTTCTGCACTTGTTACTCACCGGTACGTCCCCATTGTCCGTCGGCCCGAATGAATCGCGTCCAGCCAAAGCTTCCGTAGTTTGAGTCACATGAATGATTTGTTGTGATCGTGACAGACACGCACCTTTAGCAGCTAGCTCACACGGTCCTGTCATTTTAACGCTACACCTGTCCGCTGTGGTCAAAGTTACCCGGCCAACGTCACATCCCAAAAATCCTCTCACGAGCGCGATAGGCGGGGCGATAGTTCATCAAGCGGAAGCGTTTCGGGTTTGCTGTGTTGACGCCAATGACCGGTAATATAAAATGCACGCGCCTGTAGCGTTAGCTTGTTTGTTGTGCTAACGCGAATGCTAAGCTCCGTGTTTGTGCGTGTTTGTGTGTTTCGGCTCATGTTGGGATGTATCCGTAAGCCGGCTTCATTCTGTTCCCTCAGCTGAGTCATGTTTCGGTGGATTCTTGGCGGTCGAGAGGCTCAGGGTTCAGTGGAGGTAAGGTTAGCTAGCTGACGTCACCTCAGTAAAGCTAATATATTGGAGCTGCTACACAGCTTCCCTGATCTCCATAAGCTTCATGCACCTGCAGAGAAAGGTTTGTAATATTGGGCTCCAGTAAGTACATTTAGTCAAGTACGGTACCTAAGTGCAATTCTGAGGTCGTCCACTATATTTCAGATGTGAATATTGGGAGGTTTCTTTCCTCGTACATTTATCTGACAAATGGATGTTTTGAAAACCTGTAATGAGCATATACAACACAAGGTATTGTTATACATTAAATTAAATAATCCAACACTATATATAAAATGAGTAAAAGTAGCCCTACGGCAGCTGGCTGCAATATTTTCATGATACTTACAGGACACTTTGCTAATAACACGTATGACGTTTACTCATATCTTTTACATGCAGACACTCCTTTAATCTTTAACTATGCATCGTAGTTAATACGCTCACCAAGTTGTCTAGAGGTAAAAGCTTAATCTGTGACTCTCAAACTCTTGCTCTCACGTGAGTGTAGCGCAGGGAAAAGTGCAATATTTCCACCTGAAATGTAGTGCATAAGAAGTAGCAGCAAATTGAAATACTTAAAGTACCTTTTTGAAAATGTGCTAAAGTACAATAACTTGAGTAAATGTACTGCGTTGCCCCCCCCCATTGTCTGCCTCTGCAGCACAGCCTGTTTGTCTCACTACGTTCCCTCTCATGTCTGCAGAAAAGCCCCGTGTTGTGCATCGGAGAGGAACAGCCCAAAAACTGCTTCACTGAGCTGCAGGTGCTGAAAGGACATTTTGACATTGTTCGATTTCTGGTGCAGATTGATGACTTCAGGTAAGCAGACTACCACCCTCCCCTTATTCATTCTCTCTCTCTCTCTCTCTCTCTCTCTCTCTCTCTCTCTCTCTCTCTCTCTCTAACCTCTCTCCTCTCTACCCTTGGCTGGCCTCTATCCCTCTGTGATTGACAGGAGATCCTCACCTACAGCAAACTTACAGAGCATGACAAGAGCCCAATCATCACCACTATGTGATTGTGTGTGCACAGTACAGTATAACCAAAGCCTTTTAATGCTGCCCGCACACACACACACACACATATATAAAGGTTTTTGCACCTGCTCTCCTCTTTGCTTTGTGGAACCATGCTGCACACTGGCATGGTAGAATGGGTCTGCATAAGTGGCCAGATTGGGATTTATAACAGAACTAAGTTTGTGTGTGTGTGTGTGTGTCAGGAGGTGGGGGTTGCTTCACGCCTGGTCTCCTCCAGTAATAACCCCCTCCTCTGGGTCTCGTCCACTCCGCACACAGGTCCACAGTCGGGGGGCAAAGGCCAGAAAATTCTCTCCAGATTGCTTTTGAAGTCCGAAAATGTATCCTGAACAGTTCCTCTCTTCTCATTGTATCTCTGTTTTTTTTTTTATCTGCTCATCCTGTCTGTTGATTTTGGGAACAGGCGGTGTGGATGGTTGAGGGTCAGAGGGCAAGTGAAGGCGGAAAGCCTCCAGGACAGATGTTGTTTTTTTAAGATTTCTCTGGTGAAGATGGACCTACGGGAAATAATTCCTCACACAGACAGAGATTAACTTGGTGTGTTTGACTACGCTTCGTTAACTCTCAAAAAGATGAGGCCTGCCACTGAAGGTATTTTTGTCACGTATGAGTCTACTTGCAAGAAGCAACTCCTCCCTTTCATCTTATGTTTTCCAGATGCGCCTCAGCAGGGGATGATGGCCTTGTTTTGGTGTGGAACGTGGAGGTAATACATTGCAAGTTGATTATTTCAGTGCATTGTGAAATTGCACACAACACAGTGGCACCAATTGCCTTTTCTTTTCCCGCTCGCTGACGTTAGACCGGGCAGAGGCTGCAGGAGCTGAGGGGCCATTCCCAGCAAATAACAGCCATAACCACCTTCACCTGTAATAATGGACTCGCATCGCACACCTCGCTCATCACAGCCTCCTCAGACCGCTGTCTCAGCGTATCCTCGCACCAAAAGACAGAGCAAACACCCCCACAATCATTCATGTTCGTCATTCAATCATTCGGTTGCTGTGTTTGTAATTCAAACTTGATTTTCCTTAATCTTATTTGTCAGTTGTGGGACCCTGATACAGGCAACAGGGTTCAGACCATTTCGGATCTTCAGTCTTCTGTAAAGGTAATTGATACAAGCTGAACAATGGGTTCCAAAACCAGACCGGCACAGTACCAGTTTGTACCGTTTGGGTGTGGTTTCCATTCCAAAACGCTGCATGCTCAGTCATACACTCTGATTTCCTTGTGACACATAAAAAAAACCTATCTTTTTATTTTAAATTATAAAAGTATGTTTAGTTGAAAGGCAACAGAATGTTATTTTAATATCCAGTATCATCAACTGGGATCGTGCTCTGCCAGCAACTTGAGAAAGTGCTATTTATGTAACGTTTAATTAGTCCTTAATCCAGGTTTCCTTTTCTTATTGCTTTTCTGTACACTTCTGCTTTGAGCTGTTCAGGGTTTCGTGTTACACCTGGTTTACGTGTTATCTGTTGTTGAGCATGTCTGAAATGCATCATGCAAACAAATGTTTGTATCTTTAAACATTGCAAAAAATAAATCTAAAATTAAAAGTAGCTTTTTTTGAAGGAAACCGTTATAGCTGCAGAAATGTTCTCTCACTGCTCCATACATACCATCACAGAACAGACACAGTACGTCTTGGTCCCACACATTAGATTTTCTTGGGTATGCCAGTCAACTCTGGGCAATTAAGTCTATGTTGGCAAGATATGTAACGTACTAATTAAAATGTGTGACACTAAAGGTTGTTCTGCCAGTTATGATATGAGCTAAAAATGCTTAATTGCCTCCTCTTGATCATAGATTACGGTTAATTGCAGCATCTATAGGTTAATTATATTTGATGTCTTTCTGACTGTGTGTGTGTGTGTGTGTATGTGTGTGTGTGTCCGTCTCCAAATTCAAAATGGCACATTGTACTTGTATATGTGCTGATCCAGCTGTGCGTCTCTCTCAGTGTCTGCTGGTGCTGGAGCGGCTGTGTGTGTGGGTCTCCGGCGGGGAAGAGCTGTGCGTGTGGAGCAAAGACTTCCAGCTGCAGTGTCACAAGCCGACCCACAGCGACACTGGTAAGAAACAAAAAGAAAGATGACTGTCACAATAAACCTCCCCCGTGTTGGTTGATGCACCAACTGCGCTCACCCCTGGCACTGCTGCCCGCACACAAGCCGATCAACGTTGTCATTGTGTTTTGGCATTTTGCAGGAATGACTGCTTTGATAGAGCTGCCCAAGAACTGCATAGCAGCTGCTATGGATAAACAGATCGGTAAGTGTTCAATAAATGCAGTATATGTTACCTGCAAGTAGATGAAAACTGCATGGCTTTAAAGAGCGTTATTTGTCTTCTTTGCAGTGATCTACAGGCTGACCGTCTCTACTGACTCCTCTCTGTCGATGGTTGAGACCTGCCGTCTGTCCGACCACCAGGACCAGATTCGAGCTCTTATCAACGTCAATGGTCAGTCTAGTCGGGAAAACGTCGCTGACAATCAAAGTGGCTGCTCTGCCGTTTTTGAGATATTGAGAAATTGCATGTCATGCCCTTTGGCCAAGGTCCGTTTATATACGTTCTAGTTTGATAAATAGGTCTGTATTTTGTCTAATTGTTTATGTAAATTGTCATAAGTATTTTCACTCAATAACTTAATTAGTCCTAATTTGTTAAGTTAATAATCATGTCATTTAACTAGGACAGTGCTTGTTCAGACAGAGATTCCTTCCTGTAATAGATGATGCTGCTACAGTGCCACCTATTGGCCATATAGCATCAAATTTGTAATCACTCAGACATCATATCTACACATGTCCACCAAATATGTTTGTAATAGCACAAACTGTTCAGGAGGTATGATTCTTTGTAATACAAGCCCCGCCCACAGCATTTGAGCAAACTTCGAGGGGAGCTACAGTAAAACTCCTACGCGATATCAACAATCTGAAAACGTAACTTTCTGATTAAGTGAAAATTGCTTTGTTTTATCCTTTTTGTACATTGGAGTACTGTGAAACCTTTTTCCCCTCAATACATACACATGTCATTTATACACCATGTCTTCCTCAGACGGGCTCTTTGCCAGCGGTTCCCATGCGGGCGAGTTGATCTTATGGGATGCGATCGATTGGAACATCCTGGCCTATGAGCACATCCTGTGGGAGGAGTCACGAGCCTCCACTCAGCCTGAAATACGCCTGGCTGCCCCCAAACCCAGCGAGATGTCCATTCAGCATCTGACCAGCAATGGCAAGGTGAGGGAGACCAGGACGAGTGGTTGAACCTGTTGCGCATCTTGATATAATATCACCGTGTTAAAAAAAACTTAACGTTTGTGTGTTTTGTAGCACATCCTCGCAGCTGTGGGCAGCGGCCTGTACGTGTACAGCGTGCGGAACAAGACCGTGGTGGCCTACAGGAAGGTTGCCCATGACTCTAACGTCTTACACACCATGATGGTATCTGACAGGTAAATATATCGGGACATCTTCTCGCAATCTCCTGACCAGGTCGCTGCTCGCTCCAAAGTGGGGCAGAAAATTAGGGCTGCAGTATGATTTATTTGAAGAGATGATTAGTTTTCTCTTTGGATATATATTGTATTTGCCACTGATTGCTTCTATGAATGAGCTGCTTTTACAGAGGAATTCTCTCCATGGATGCATTTATAAAAGCTGTGGTCACACTTGGCTTTGGAGATGCACAATATTGTAAATGATGACAGTGGTTCCCTCTCTTTTTGGCTTGCGAGCCTTTGTCCTCATTTGCATATTTCCAGCTGTGACCAACTCAACCAAATGCCCTTTTATTAGAATATTTATGTTTATATGTCAAGAAAGACATACAATTATTCAGTAATTTACAAGATGAAAAAAACAAAGATTACAGGACAGTCTGAAAAAATAAGCATACATATGTTTCTTTTCTGCTTTGTTTTGTTAATCATCTTGCAGACTGAACAGTGCAACAAGCATGCAGCACATTTGCCATCCACACGAGTGCGCCACTGCCCTTCTTCTTTGTCCAGAAACAAACAAAAGCTTAGGAAGTGGTGTAAGTTTGCATTCCTTGAGTGAAACAAAGCTCCTATTAACGGCTCTAAGGACTCGTTAATGGCTCCTATTACAATAAGGAGGTCTGAAGCACAATCAGACAGTAAATACAGTTAAAAGTCTGATCCTTTTCCTTTTCTTTAACATTTTCTAAATCAAAAGCTAACTAGTTTTAGTAATTAGATTATGCTGTGTGATTTGGTTGGGTTTGGTCCCTATTATTCCTTCAGACAACCAAAACAGATCAGGGTTCACTGAATGTGAACTGAATCTGAAGCGCCGCCCAAGACGATTGTGATCGGTTTAAAGAAATAGAAACAAGCCAGAGCGTTCTTCCCCCATACCAGAATGATAACGGTAGACCTTTCCCCAGCGCTGTGCGAGAAAGAATGTACTGAATTTTCGGAAATGGTGGGCTCTTAAGGTCACTGTATTAGCGGCAAGGCAACACAAAATGATATTCTTCCTCAACAACATCACAATCACTATTATCACACACAGTGTTGTACTGTAATCCTTATTTTTAATGTCATTTCTAAGCATGGGCTTACTCCAGAGATCCTGGAGGTCAACACGCAATACAAACAAACAAACAAACAAACATAAAGCGCTTGTGCACATGTATCTGTCCCGGTCGACTCTGCACACACTCAGCTGTCGGACTAACCTGTTGTCACGCCGCCCTCTGTTTCAGCGAGCTGATGTCCTGCTCTGAAGATGGCAGTGTGAGGATGTGGGAGATCCAAGACCTGCCTTTATCTGCTGAACCAGCCTCTTCAGGTGACACAATCGCAACAACACACACACACACCCACACACACACACACACACCAAGGTCTGATCTTAAACGTCATGATAGGATGGTAAGTGGTTCACATTCTAGTAGTAGGCCATCGTCCCATTCCCTCCCGCGGGTTTGCCATCTTGAGAAATCGGGCCATCCCGGTGAATGATCACATACAAAAGGACGAATCAGAAAGCTCAAAGACTGAGGCACTTTATTCTAAATATGAGTCTTTCTTCTCTGTCCATCAAACCAGGGTTCTTTGGAATGTGGACTTTTGGCCGGTCAAACAAACAGGCCGGTCCTCCGTCAAAGAAGGTCGTGGACGTCCCGAACATCAGGACGCTGGAGTTGACGGGCGATCTGATTGGACACTCGGGGGCAGTCCAGGTGTGATTTTTATGAGTGTACAAACTTACGTTCTGCTTGAAAATGGTGTCACAATAATAACAGCCCCTTTTGCTCTTCTGTCAGATGTTTATGAGCTTTGGGGAGAACGGTTTGGTCACGTGCTCGACAGACCACCTGCTGATTCTGTGGAAGAACGGAGAAAGACAATCCCGCCTCCGCAGCCTGGCACTTTTCCAAAAACTGGAGGAGAATGTAGGACTCTGACCGTTAACCCTTGAATCGCTGCCTTAAGAACAGAGAGATGTTGAGGCTGTTGGTGAGAAATCATTTGAATTTCACTGTAATGATTGTATTTAAGGATTATGTAATTAGTGTCGTACGCCTTTTTTGAATAAAAATAGTATTTAATTTAAAGAAACCTCAGTAAATACCTCATTTCAGAAACAAACTTCTTGCAATATTTTAATTTCCAGCCTTAAGTGTTTTAGCGCTGTGCTGTTGACGTGAAGTCGGGCATCTTGCTGGAGTCCAGTCAGGGATTAGCAGGTACTTTGTGGTCTAAGCACCTGCCTCAGTCCTCATTTCGGTGCCGCTTCATGTTTGGTGTAAAGCCTGTTTCACACTTCTCTTTGTGGAGATTTGGGTGTTTCTCCACCACCCTCCTAATCTGCAAAAACCCCGTTGCGACCCTTGAGCAACAGTTTTTTATAACATCTGACAATCAGATTATTATTAATGATCATTCATTTGCATTGGGGTATTTATTTAAATGAATAGTTAGACATTTTGGGAAATATGTTTATCTGCTTTCTTAAGAGTTAGAGAAGATAAGCCGGTTAGCTTAGTTTAGCACAAAGACTGGAAACTGCTTGCCAGGCTCTGGCCAAAAGTAAAAAAAATATCCTGCCAGCACCTCTAAGGCTCACAAATTAAATGTTTCTTCCTGCACATATGCAAAACCCCGACATGTAGTTTTTATGCTGTACGGATTAAACAAACGGCATATAATGTGTTAATTAGTGAGCTTTAGAGGTGCTACTAGGTGGATGTCTTTAACCTTTGGCTAGAGCCAGGCAAACTTCCCCCTGCTTCCAGTCTTTATTTTAAACAACCCTAACGCCCTCCTGGCTGTATCGTCGTCTAATCCCAACTCTTCCACTTCCAGAAAGCAATGACGTGTATTTCCCAAAACATCAAACTACTCCTTTTTAGATTTGATGCTGCGATTCATGCAACAACTTCATATTTAAAGAATGCTTTAATTGCCTCTCACAATACATTTCTGTGTTTGACAGAGAACATCAACGTAAGACATTGTAACCCAGAGAGCAGACTAAATTAAACCGTACAAACATTTTAAGTGACTGACGGAAAGCTCTTTTTTTTTTTTTTTTTTTTTTTTTATGCATGAGGCAGTAAAATCTTTCAAAACGCGTTACAGTTCTCATGGCCAATGATTTTTTTTGTTTCCCTATTTTGAAAAAGAATTAGTACTGTATATAACATCACTTTCTAATTATTGTTCTGTTTATAAATGATACAAAACACAGGACTGGCTTGTTGTCCGCAGCCACGGCCATCATCAGTGTCGGATGAAAGAGAGGAAATAGAAATCACTAAGTGATGAAGGCTTATTACATAACGAGCAGTTATACAATCTGGTTCTGCCTCAGAATCAAAGCGAGGCGTTAAGCGGCTGGCTGTCACCTGATCTAATTGATATCCCCACATGCCAGTCATGGCTGCTCACAGAAAAAGGCAAGTTTGTCTGACGTGTAAATCTTGAAATATTGAAATTGTCTTTGCGAATAGAAATCTTTCATTATTGACTAGCAAAAATATCTCCTGATCAGCGAGAGCAGCCATGAAACATTCAGAGGTGGAGCCACATTTCAAGTCACTGTAAAAAAAAACCAAACAAACTTGTATAGAATTTGGATGAATTACATAAGCAAATTATGTAAAATGCAAAGCAAAAATTATATATTAGGGTGAGTATTTACAAGAACAGCAGGTACATTAGGTAGTTTACAGTGTGTTGCAACAGTAGCAGACCTAAACACAGAGACGCGACAAGATTAAGGCATCGATTAAGACTTTGGTCGTCAACAAAATGACTACGTATCATTATGAATACACTGAACACGGATTTGACAAGCTCTGTCTCTTGAAAATGACCTGAAATGATAAGTGACAAAACAATAGTGGAATTCATATCTCATCTAGCTTCCCCTGATTTTCAGTTGCTGTCTTTTAAAAAAACCTCACAGTTGCACAAAACAGTGACAGAGACCATCATGACAGAACTACCAACGCTGACTGGCCCACCAAGCCAATTCAAAACTGCAGTACAGACCATAAAGCAGCGTACCTCAAAGTCATATCTTTAAAAAATATGTATGGCTTTTGTTCTAGTTCGTTCTTTTAAGAGGACAGGATGACCTAACCCCCCCCCCCCCTCCCCAAAAACCACTTGTTTCCAAAGAATAAGGCACCTGTTAAGAGCTCTGTGCCGTTTGGTTAATACTGCAATGTGCATTTCCTGGATTCACACACACACACCTGCTTCACTCGATGGAGTCTTGGGACGAGAACTGGTAATACATAATAATGAAATGACAATTTCACCAAAGCAGCTCAGGTAGTTGTGGATATCTGCAGATTTAACCACTAGCCACCATTTTGATTTCTATTTCTTTATAAAATAATATCGAAGGGTTCAAACGTGCTGCCAGCAACTTTCCAATGCTGTTTCACCTTCATGCGTGTTCTTTCTGATCTGTGCACCACTACTGCAACACCCCCATGTCTCCACCAGAGGGCAGACGCATCATACAAATCTCATCATGTCAATGAATCCAAATGATTTGAAACTCATGTGCAGCTAGATTTCTCCCCCCCCAAAAAAAAAGAGAGCCAAATGACTGCAGGGTGAACTGCAGTTTGCAGGATCCGAGATGCAGTTAAAACCTGTTTTTAACAAAAAATAAATAAAAAAATAGTGAGAGCCGGAGCTGATTAGCGTTGGAAGCAGACACACGCTGACTCTGCAGCTGCTGTTTCTACAAGCTGGATCCAAACATGGATCTGGATGCTCCTTATACATCTGTGAGGTCCAACACACCTACTCGCTACTTGGACAAGAGCGTCGCATGGCCCCTGCAGGACTTGTGCAACAGCCAGTGGAGCTTCACATTGAACAACTCCCGTAAGTCTGATTAGTTTCTTGTTTGGGTGCAAATGTCTACAGTTAGTGTCACAAAGTGTTGTAAGTATCGTTTGACTACCAATATTGTTTGGTTAAAGTATCGCCTCTAACTTAAAACAGCTCTGATACAGTGCAATTCTTGTCCCTCCATTTTGTTCTGGCATACAGTTTTGACAAAGACCTCCTCCGTCTTCGCAGACCGCTTTCAGAGTGCACGAGCGGACGGCGATGCGGAGGATGTTACCATAACAGGTAGACGTTTGGGTGACAGAAATCGTCACAAACGCAGCCATTCTTCGATGTCACCTCTGCATGTGGGGCTGGGCATTTAGAAAGCCTGTGAGCTGGCTGGCTCTGCCCTTCTGATTGGACCCTGGTACCTGGCTAACCGTCGCCTAAATGTTCTAAAGGGACGAGGATTGCTAAGGATTTGGTCCCGGGTGAGCATGAACAGATCCCTCTTGCTACTACTCCCGTCTCTTGGCCCCTGGCTTCGGGTGACCACCTTACTCACCACATTTCCTTTATAGAAATAGACAGATATAGAATGAAAAGCTTTGTGTTGCAAGAGGAAAAACTGGGAAAAGCAAGAGGGAGCTCAAAATGAAAGTGTTTTGATTAGCTAAAGTGCAGGTTTCTGGTGTGTTACACTGTATGGTAGAGATTGTCAGGTGAATCACGGAGGTCCACATAGTTTCATAGCGGTGATATTAGGAATACTTGACAGGGCCATAAAGCGGCAGCAGAGAGTCGACGGGGGCCCTCAAATGACAACCTGTTCTCCGCTGGCAGAACACCGCCTCCACCGAGAACCACACGAGAAAAGAGGCTGTGATTTGAGATTGAAACGGTGCCTCCGTGTTCGTCAGTCAGTGATGTCTGCTCTGAGTCCCCCTGACTGTCCAGCGTCGGCCACAGAGCTCCGTCGAATCACAGCTGAGGAGACCTAATTGTTCCACCACAGGGCTGCGTTCGCTGTCCCACCCTGCCCAGAGTGATGGACGAGAGGAGGCGACGAGGAATTGGTCAAGAAGGAGGTGGAGGGCGCAGGCTCTTGCACTTCATCTCGTCCAAACTCTTCCAGTACTTGTAATTCTCCGACAGGTGTTCCATGAGACCAGGCAGGCAGGCGAAGGCTGCGAGGAGAGACAGAAAAGGTGAGTTAACCTGAAGAAAACAAACATGGGGCATGCTTTGATGGGTTTAATATGTTCGCCTTAAAAACGATACCCACATGTATGTTAAGACAGGTGAGGTTTTGGTTGCTGTAATCATTCCTCCTGTTCACACTGGCTGTGAAGCTTCATAATGCAATTTCCAGCATAAGTGATGGTGGACAACATATACAGCCCTCGTTTAAAGTTCAGCCGAAATGAATGTGAGTGGGTATCTTCCAAAGTCTTTCTCAGTGTGAAGTTCCCACCTTTTGTTGCTGTCCCTCCACTGAGGCTCAGCAAGCAAGAAAACACAAAATTCAGATTTTTGTAGGGCTGTTATTGTCACTATTAAACAGTTTACGGTTAAGAAAATATGTTTAAATGCTCATCACAGTTTCTCGCAGTCCACGCTTCAGTTTACAATGTTATCAAAAAGAGAATTCTGCGAATCGGAGAAGCGGCAAACACGGAAGGGTTGACATGTTTGTCTAAAACATGGCGGAAAGGATAATTTATAAAAATAGCTGCCAGTTAATATTCTTTTAATCGACTAATCACTTGGGAACATGGTCACTTGGTTCGACTACGGACTTCTGTAGCCCCATATTAACCTCATCTACACAGACACGTTAAAACTGCATCATGAGAGTGTTGCTGTAAGACTGAAGAAGTGAAACTATCCTTTAAGGCTCCTGTAAAAATAAGAGTGTTTCAGGAATCCAGGCATAAACACAAACAACTGTGGTGAAACGTCAACTAACTAGACACACCTGCTCTCAGACACTTCCTGTTATCATTCCACATGAGCTATTAAGCAGGAAGGTGTGTGTGTGTGTGTGTGTGGTGTTCATGTGTTGCTCCCACATAAAAGGACTGCTGGGGTCAAAGTCTCTCTCACACACACACACAAAGCTTTCTGGTCTGTGTGTGTGTGTGTGTGTGTTCTCACTGCATGACCTGCTTAATCCGTGCTGTTTACATTCTCACTTCCTGCTTTGTTGATGACCCCAACGCTGCGTCTCTGGAGCTAGCGGTGACCCCGCGGCGACCCGACAGTGACCCTGGTGAATTGAAAGCGGCTGCATGTGTGTCTTCTGTGTTTATGTGCAAGGGAAGCTCGTCCCTCCCCAAACCGAGTGATCGTAAACCCCCATCCCCTCTACTATTTTTTCCCCTAACTTCCCCTCCCCTGACGCCCTCGCAATTTCTCTCCGTCCCACTTGTATTTGGAATCTTTCCGTGACATCAGAGCCGTGTTGACAGTAAACAAGTTCCCTCTTGGGGAGACTAAACTAAAAAAAGGGATGTTCAGTGGGAATGGGGAGCTATAAGCGCAGCCGTACTACGCCTTCCCATTTCTCTTGGCTCCTCCTTCTCATCCGTTTTTCCTGTCATTTCCTCTCCCTGCAATCTGCCAAGAAAAATGAAGATATCATCGGGTGAAGATCAGGACATACGGGGTTCTGTTTAATAGTCTCATTCACTCGACGTGGGCAGTGGATCAGAGGTCTGGATCCAGGCCAGTTCTGTTTCTGGATCCATTTGATCTAATGCATCCATTATTGATTAGCGACAATGGAAGCCCCCAAAGTAAATTTGGCAGTTCATCCGTCAGTCGGCTCACCGCTTCGGTCCAGATTGAAATATCCAATTTGACGGATTGCCATGAGATATCTGTACAAACATTCATGTTCCCCAGAAGATGAAGCCTAATGACATTGGTGATCCCTGACGTTTCCTCTAGCGCCACCATCAGGTCGATAGTTTTGGTTCAGGGTGAAATTTCTCCACAACCATTGGATGGTTCAGCGTGAAATGTTGTAAGCACATGTCCCCTTTTGAGGATGAATTGTAATAACGGGTGAACCCTCTGACTTTGTCCAACACTTTAGCTCATGACCAAATGTCTGGTTTAAGATGCTAACAAGCATTCTGGCAGCCCTTTGGTTTGTAGCGCTGGGTGATGTTATGCCAAGGATTTCCTACTGCCGTCTCCACAGAGCTTTATTCCAAAACCTTTTTAAATGTAGTTTAAAGTCGCAACTGTAATGGAAAGCCAATTGATGGAAAGAAGTGTGTATGAGGAGATCAGAAGGTCTGAGCTTGAGGTCCGTTTACTAGCTTTTACTGTAGCTCCATTTTGCCGAGGACGACTGAGATGTGGTTGAAAACTCCCCAAAAAGCTAGTAAGTGGAAAGATTTTTATATTTTTATTTGTGTCAAACCAGTGTTTTTAAGGTCAAGAATGAACTTTCATGCTCAATCTCTTCACTTCATTTAGGAGGAGCTGAGAAAAGACCAAAACCACTTAAAAAGCAGGAGGCGTATGACAATTAAAAAGTGCAATCAATTGTGTGAAACAATTCTAAGTGGACTTGAGACCTGCCATCTGACATATGTCAGGGCAACGGCTAGAGAACGAGCAACAATCCAAAAAATACTTAAGTTTATTGAAAGTCAACATTTAAGCTTGTAAAAGGAGCCTGCCTGAGTCATAAACTGTGACTTCTGACGTTCCAACACAATCCGACTCTACAGTAAATATCCACAGGGTTTTATTTTAGGGTTAGCGCACTTGGAGTTGAAGTGGAAAAGACTAAACACACCACGTTTTACGGTAAAAAAGCACACGGAGAGCGAGAAAACACCTAGTTATGCACAACAGAAAATGCTCTTACCATCCCAGGCATCAAACATATCAGTGATGAAGTAGTCTATGAAGGAGATCTGAGATTTCGGCACGCTGCAGGTGTTCCTGTCGAACACTGGCATCACCACCGGCAGCCCTTGTCTCTTCTCTTCGTCCGTCTGTAGGTCAAACACACACAGATCACAGTGGCGAAGGTTAATACACACGATCTGCAGCTTGGAACGTCGGAGGCTGTAAATTATATAAACTATGCAAAGTGAGAAAATGTAAATGATGCCCGTCTCCCTTCGCAGAGACGGTACCGTTTCTCAGCTTGTAACCGCATCGTTGTATTAAACCGAGCCGTATTTAGTGTCGTCCCCACACCTGCGCAAAGTACTCCTCGGAGATCCGGCCAGCCCACTCGATGCAGAGCTCCAGCGGCCTGCAGGGGTTCGCCACATCTGCACACTTGATCAACATCCTCTTTATCAGCAGACGGTTCTCCGGAGAGTTCCTGATGTTGGCCTGACCCTCAAAGTCGCCGCTCATGCTCTGTAGTGAGGACGCAGGAAGACATAAGCATCTGCACGTACAGTAAAATAACACACGCACACTATTCAGTTCATGCAGTTTGCACATGTCTACGTATACACACATTTACTGAGACACGTTGTCAGCCTTTTTGGTAAGACTTGTCTTATAATTTCCTTGAAGGTTTACTGGAAACAACAACAATGTAATTTGGGATTAATTATAGGTATATTAGACTGTTAAATGTGTATATTTCCAAATAATTCCAGTTACTTGTTATGCTAGTGTAACCCACAGTCTAGACTGTAGGTCGGCTAAAAGCTTACAGTTTCAAATGATAAAATAATAATGAATGAATCATTACTTGGGTTTAAATGAATTTCAAGGACAGTCACTAACTACTGTTCACTAACAAAAAAACAGAGAGCCGTCTCCATTTTCCTTATAATTAGTACCAAACAGACCAAAAAGAGTTCTTTCCAGGGAACTTTCAAGAAATGATTTGGCAAAACAGACCTGTAAAATGAAGGGTTACCCCGTACTTACACTTGTGCTGGTCTCTTCTATGGCAGCCATTGGCTTGTTGATGCTGTTGACGAACTTGCTGACGTGCTCAAAGTGTCTGGTCATCTCTGTGGCCAGGACCATGTCAATAATGGCCTGTCGCAGTGTTCGGAACTGATTCCTGTCAGCGGTGGAGGGTACAAAGTTAAGATCTGGATCTAATATATACGGCATAGGATTATAATGTCACACAAGCATGCACGGCAGCACAAACTGCCACTACCCAACCTGTCGGTGTTCTTGAAGATGTTGTTCTTGCTGTCTCGCACGGTGAGCTGGAAGGCGAGGGCCGCGTGGTGGCTCTCCAGCACGGCCGTGTCGTTGTAGAGGATCGCCAGTTCGCTGCCGGCGTTGCACAGGAAGGAGTTGGTCCTGCCCGGGTGGTCCACGTCGTGCACCGTGGCTGCTATCAGCGCTGCCACCTCATCCAGCTGGTCCAGACTGCTCTGAACGAAACGGCGGAGACACGAGAGTGATGTCAGCCCTGGACTGCACTGCACGTGCACCGTTTACTGGCCACAGCTGGTGAGTTTTAATAAATATGTTCTTAATAGATCAATCTCTATGATGGATCGTCATGAATACAGATCAGACATTTTTGAGCGGTCGCAGCTTTCATACTCTGATATTAAGAAATGCCGACTGGTTTTTGGGGGCCTGTGCCAACAAAGTAGTTTAATCCCTGCAGTGGATATTACATATTCAAATGGGCTTTATTGGCACGACAGATCAGAAATCTATGTTGCCAGATCAGCACAGAAAGGTATTAACAGATGATTAGCAATAAATATGTCAACATATACAAATCTACACACCTGGTTTTGCTGCTTCCAATGCAACAACATGGTTTAAGATGCTAACACCATTGTCGCAGAATCAGTACCTTCTTTTAAATCACTTCTTAAATCCCATTTTTATAGACTTGCTTGTCGTATGTGCCGTCGTCTTTTATTGCTCTTATTTTAATATATATTTAGTCATAATTAATTTCATCTTGCTTTTGTTTTGCCTCAATGTGCGTTCATTGCTTTCTGTCAAAGCACTTTGTAAACTCGCTTTATAAAAAGGTGCTATATAAATACAGTTATTATATTATAATTACCTGCGCACATTCATTACCACATTCAGTGTCTAGTTTTTGTCTCAATACAATTTAGAGTTACTGTTTATGTTTATATTGTCTCTTAATCTGAGTTTTTCATGCTTCATTTGTATATAGAGGATGTTCATAATGTAAATCCTGATCTAGTTTTATTTTTTCTTCATAATCTAGTTTATTATCTATGCATCTGTTCTTGTAATTTGCTGCTGTGACATTTGAATTTCCCTGTGTGGGATTAATATATCTTATTGCTTATTAGCAGGATTAGTTCTTCCAGCAGAACTCTGTGAACTCTCTCTCTCACATTCCCTGTGTGACTAAAATAAGAAGTACATTTACAGTACTGTCTCAGTAAAAAGTGTGCATTTTTCTCTAACCTTGACCCTCTCTTTGCGAAGGAAGTAGGCGGTGGCGTGCAGCACGTCTGCAGCGTGCGTGGAGTTGTGGTAGGAGTTGGAGGAGTGGTAGCTGGCCTCGATGAGCTGCAGCCAGGAGCGCAGCGTGGCCTCCGAGCAGTTCAGGAACTCGCACACACCGAAACTCGTGAAGATCTTCAGCCCGAGGTAAGTCAGCGGTCTGAAGGAGGATCACACAAAAAGACTGGGTGAATGGACAGCAAAGAGTTTAACCTGTTCCTAAACGTTACTCTGCAGTTCTGTGTTCTACTCTTTTTGCTTCATCGTGGTACCTTTGTTGGTCCTTCTTCCTGCACCCCACTTCAAACTGTCTTTTTGTTGAATGTGTTTATCTGAAAACCCCGAATCAGTTGGATCATTAATTGACGTCTACTAAGTTGCTGTAGTTTAGAAATATGAGAAAAGTTGACTTTCTGTAGGTGGAATTTGCATTCTTGCTGAAGAGTTAGATGAGAAGATCAAGACCTCCCTCATGTCTGCAAGTTAAATATGATGCCACAGCCAGGAGACAGTTAGCTTAGCTTAGCATAAAGACTTGAAGCAGGGGGAAACAGCTGGCCTGTCTCCGCCCAGAGACATCACGTTTGTTTAATCTGTACAAAAACTGAAATGTAAAAACGATAAGATGTGGTTTTAAGGTGGGTTTATGCCCCAAACTAATTTTTGGCGGGGTGCTATGACTTCCTGAAGTCTTGTTGTCTAGCAAACCATTGGTGCCTGTTGCACATGGGAGACGTTGGTCTTCGAAGCCTTTAGGAAGTCAGCGACAAAGTCCGTGCAGCAAGGTGGTCGGGGTGGATGAATGGGACAAACACCTGACTGGCACCCAGGGGTCTGCTGTCTGTGTCCCGTATGGAACCAAAAGTCAGTGTTTACCTACCGTTTTAACCCAAACTAAGATCTTTTCCTAAACCTAACCAAGTAGTTTTGGCGCCTTAACCTAACCAAACTGTGACCGTTCCACAGCGTTAACCGCGCGTTAGAAAGGGTTGAAGGCAAGCGGGTGTGAATCTTTCGCCTCATATTGGCCGCAGTTTCCACCGCCTTCCTACCTCTTGTGTGTCGCTGCCTCCAGCTCCAGGATGTTGAACTCCCAGCACTCCTCATCGTTCAGCATCTCGGCGATGGGCGGAGGGACGTCATTCAGAGTGACCGGGATGGCCAGCTGGCTCTGGCCCATATCTAGCAGATAGACAGAAGACACACACACACAGTTCAGAGTGATCTGACCATAAAAGGGGCAAACCGAGAGTGGGCTCTGTGTGGGATTTGACGGGTAAATAATAAACGGCTATACCAATCTTCGCTCTCTAATATCTATATATACACACATGCAAACATACTGGCTAAGTAAATCTGGTTCTTTGAGACCACGGCAGAACGATGGTGTGTGATAAGATTGTATAAAGAATTGCATGGGAGCAGGAGCAGCCGCAGCTCTGGAATAATAACACCGTTTTAAACTTGATGAAAAAGGAGACGGATTCTCTGAAAACAGACTCGTGATTTAGTTCTTCTTTCAGGCAACCGCTCTTGTGACTTCGTCGTTATAATGGCGGTGACATGATCAACTCGGATGAAAGAACTGACACGCTGGGGAAAGCTACAAGAACATTGCGATGCTGTCATCCTGACAATAACCACCTTAAATGTCATATTTTTTTATTCATGAGTCTCACTCGCGGGCAGCAGACCTCATGTTCCATAATGTCTGTGATGACGAGGGCCACAGGCTGGAACGTCTGTGCTCCTCCTACCTGTTCTTAGCTCATTAGCTCAACACTGTTTGGCTCGTCTTAGTCATCTTTTAGAGCGTGAACCTGTGAACAAAGGTAAAGCCATTGTCCCAGCTCAAGGGATATTTTTGCCCCTAATTTAATGTTTTGTTTCAGTCACATAAATTGCAAGTTTGGTACATTTTACCGGTTCCGATCGCTCTGCTGTCTTAAGATTTGATTCACAAACACTCGCGCTGGGTCATACGCTGTATGAAACGTAATTACATGACTGAATACATTTCTGTGTCTGACGTGACATATATGAGAAACCCTGCCATTAGTGTAGATGTACTCTAACTTTACAAAATACCGTATAATCTGTACGTCCAGAAACCTACTATATTGTCAACTGCACCTGTAAAAGGAATAGCTTTTTTATTTGCTGAGAGTTAGATGAGAAAATCCATACCAGTCTCATATTTGTCTGTTAAATATGAAGCTAGAGCCAGGAGTTAATTAGCTTAGCATAGCATAAAGACTGGAAGCAGGGGGAAACGGCTAGCTTGGCTATCTCCAAAAATCACTGTGTCCAGTTTTTTTTTTTTTACATTTCTTTCTGTATACCGATTAAAAACATGTTAATTACTGAGAATTACGTGACGTTTGGACAGAGTCAGGCTAGCTGTTTTCCCCTGCTTTCAGTCTTTAAGCTATGCTAAACAGACCGAAATGACAGTGGTATCGATCTTCTCTCTTTTTCTTTTGCAGGGAATCCACTTTAGATTTATTGTGTGCATTAGGAGAGCATATCAGTTGTACAGTGAGTGAAAAGTACTTTATTATTATTATTAAGTCCCCGCATGCCCACAGATCAGATTCATCAGATGTTGCTGATGAAACTGCGTGGGCATGACTGACCCTCTACCTCTCGCTCTTGGGCAGAATAAATGGCCTTTTTCATTGTCATAAGTACCTTTAAGTTTGGAAACATCAGTTAATTGCCAGCATATCTCTGGCCAACTTGAATGTGAGCAGAAATCTAAACCTCTGAGGATGTGAAGGGGGTAATAACATTGTATTACTATTATTATCATATTGTGTTATATCGATACATGATCACTCATATATATGTGATAATTCACTGGTTCTTTAAACCTTACTTTTGCAGAAGACATATTCATTCCCAGAGAGTCTCCGCAGCCCGTCCTGAGGGGAAGAAAAATAAGCAATGGTTTAATTGATCGTAGAAAAACATGGCTGTCGATTCATGTAAAGCTAATGAGACATCTTTCATCAAAAGTTTTAGCTGCATTTAGGCCTACTTAACATTTTCTCTGCAAAACACAAATCTTTAGAAATGACAAAATGGACAACAGTGTTGTTTTTATTTGTCAACAAACCCAATGAAAGGACGAAAAACTCTCCCGCACCCCGTCTGTGGATCTCAGCCCGTATTCCCATTTGTTTCTACTGAAGACGTACCTCTTAAAAAATGACTCACGTGTGTGTGTGTGTATATATATATATATATATATATATGTGTATATGTGGGGGGCTCTAAAACAGCAGCTCACTGTAGTTTTTAAACAAACGTTACTCAAACAGGGGTAAATAATCCATCTGTTGGGGACTATTTTCAGTGGCTGATTAATCCACATTTGGTGCTCTAGTGAGTATTTGGGGCAGCAGGACGTGTGTGTGGGACTGAGTCAAAATAAATTACAACAATGTGACTTCACTGGAGCTGTACAGCACAGAGGAGGGAGATATTTCAGGCGTTGGATACACAGCACTTGTTAGTAGGATTAGTGGCTTTGGTCTTTTCGTGGCATTTGTAGACAAAAATCATAAAAAATGCATAATATGATCTTCTGAAAACTTACCATCGACTCTGACTCACCTCATAGCTGGTCTTATTCAACAAATTGAAAACAAATAAATAAATAAAGACTCTGTTGGCACTTTCAAAATACAGATTTCATTCGATTTTGGAGGCCAAAGATTTCTTGGTTCAACAAGAATGCATGTTCAATTTCATACGCATGAGGTAAGAACATTTTTACGACATGATTTTAAAATAAAAAAAAGGCCATTTCTAACTTCTCCTTATAAAGACTTTCAAGCATCTAAACTTATGAATTAACTTAAAAGCATATAACTTACATTCATGAGCCCCCCAACCAGGTCGTTGGTGTGGGGGTCATCTTCTTTGGAGGCGAGCTGAGGGGAGTACAGCTCGGTGGTTCTCAGGATCTCCAGCACACGATCCAGAGCCTCGGCCACCGTCACCGGACTGCTCTCCTGGGCCGCGTTGATGATGTTTATTACCTGGGGTTGGAGGAAACGGGAAAAAGTCCAAAATCTGCTGCAAAACAGACACCGCATGCAAACACCGGCACAAAGCTCCGTGTCACAAAGTGTCACGGAGATGTGCACGTGACGTTGGACAGTTTGTCACGAGCGAGGCAACGTGACAAAACTGTATATGATCCAGCCCTACAGCCTGACTTGGCTTTGTTGTTGCTCACAGCATCCTCACGTCACGACGACGGGGTCGTGGAGAATTCACCAAAACAATTATTAAATGTATTACTTAAATACACAGTAAAAAAACGAAACTGTAAACGGTCTTAAGAAGTCTAGCTTCCTGTAATGCACAGAAACAATAGGATGTTTCTGTTGAAACAAATTAAAGTTCCGTGAGTTGTGCAGAATGATCGAATTAATGAAGGCAACATACCTTGGTGATGGGAGCCTCGATTGTCATGGAGTGAATCCTGGCGACGGAGGAGTATCGTCGATTCTGTAAACTGGGAGCTGCAGTTCAGGAAATAATGATTTCACGTGTTATGATAAGTATGGCTCACTGATTGTCAGCTTACATAGTCTATTAACTTCAATACAGTCGCTGCAAAAAAAGAAAAAAGATTTGATCACAGGGCGGGCAATTATTAGCCCTGATCTAAACGGTGGCCTGTGAACGGACGGCAGAAAAAGAACCGATGTGTAGAAAATGTACAAAAATATAAATGTAGAGCAAATGTTAATATAAGGGGACGGGAGACGCAGACAAAGCAGCACTCAACTGCGATGCCTGAAAATAGCAGCAGCTGAGGACGGAGGCAGGTAATGTCACCTGCCCACGACATCCCTCTTTAAGGTCTCTTTATTTCAAGTACCAACCATCACACAGTGACTCACTCCCCCCCCCCACCGTTTTCTGACTCTCCTGCTCATCTTCCCCTCAGAACTTGAGCTCCCATTCACTCAAACAGAGGCTCAAATGAAAAGATAATGCATTCTGAATGGTCTCACCATCGCTGCCACGAGAGCTGAGCGATCTGGCGTCGATCGAATCTTTCCGCCTGTCCCGGTGACGCAGAGAATGGCACTCTGTAGGGGAAAGTAATGGACATTAAAATGTACTGTTAATGTACTGATGGAAGGAGCCTCAGTGCTTTTCAATTATATTTCGATTCTGAAGCACTTCAGAATCTTGCCCCAGTTTGTTCCACTTGTGTACTACCGTTAAATTCAGGCCATGGAACTACTGTAAGCATCAGTTTTTCTGAGTAATAATACATCTGGACATCTCTTTACGTCCAGATGTATTTAAATGTTAGGAAAACGAAATGTTGCAATGCAACAGATGAAATGTGTGCCAAAAAAGGAAAAATCTAAAGGGCTTAATATTTAGCTTTTGCCTTTTTAAACCAAATGAGAGGAAGTTAAAGGAAATGTGTGAAGCTTTATGTTTCTTCATATCTACACTTGATTTAAATATTATTAACTCAGTATAGAGATATAGATTATATATCTATCTACATTTATGTATCTAAATCTACATCTAT
>JAVQJF010047478.1:0-51120 GCA_036023855.1 Gadopsis marmoratus
AAAGCTTTATTGCTCTGTGACGGCAGTGTGGACGCAAGGGCGGGGGGGGGGGGGTGTTGTAAATACAGTATACACGGTATTATGACAGAGTGCAGATAATCAATATATAAGTAAATCATAATGGATGTATTCAGTATGTGTCAACTGTATTCCACATCAAATATGAGGCCTGCATGAGGAGGAGAGCGAGCGGGATCAGTGGACAGATCTGCTGCTCGGAGTGTGTGTGTGTGTGTGTGTGTGTGTGTGTGTGTGTGTGTGTGTGTGTGTGTGTGTGTGTGTGTGTCAGAGGAGAGGGTGGAGATCAAAACTACCTCCGATTCTTAAAGTGATTTTTAGACACCCGCGGTCCTCAGTGGGGCAGTGGCTGCTTGTAATGGCCGTGCGCCAGTGCTAGTTGGGAATCCCCAGACATACACGAGTTGGGGAAGAACAAGTCGTCCCAGTATTTAATTTACTCCCACACATACGATACCTTTCAAAGCAGCACATGTTTACGCACACACACACACATGGAAACAGCCCGTACGCCTCAGGAGAGAGGTGGTGTGTGCGTGCTTAGATGTGACTATACGCAGGTGCAAGGAACAACAGTCACGTCCGACCCCCCACCTGTCCGTATGATTTAATTGGCCGCCTGACCTGAGAGCGGTAAAATAAGAAGAGAGGAGGCCCCCAGCCCAGAAAGATGAAACGCTATATAGGAGCTTGTAGTGACGCTGTGTTTTGAGCTCTTGCGCCTGGGATCATCTCAGTTTCTCTCTGTGCTGCAGAATAAACGCTTGCATCCAAACTCTGAATCTTCTCCAGTGACCTCTTCTAACTTGGGTGAGACTCCAATAGAAAAGCAACTGAGGAGACAACATGTTGGGAGGTGATCCAGACTTTTGACTGGCCCTGGTCATTCCCCCCCCCAACATCATAGGACACTTTAATTACCCATCTTGGCTTTTGTAAGATCCTTCTGTCAACGCACAGACGACACCTCAGACGTTACCCCTTGAACCCTTATTTCCCCTAATCTTTTAAGTTAGAAAGTAGCATTGTGCCCCACTATAGTAAGTATAATATACGCTGGTGTTCCTGCCGATTGAGGCAAAATATGACGCTCACCTTCATTGAAGCCCAAGATGCCTAAATCTGCTAGTGGATGCACCAAACCACCAATCACACACATTCTACATGTCTGTGCATCATTTTATTCAAAATGTGTGAGATTCCTTTGTATCCTTGGGAAGTTTGGAATCATTATTAGAGTTAAAATAATGTTCTGTGGGTGTAAACAAGGCTTCCAACACGCATTTGAAATGACAAATCTGTCGGTGCCTCTGGTTGGGCGAAAGAGGTCAAGAATGATTATGATTAAGATGTGATTTACCAGGTGTATTGTTACCATGCGAGTAAAAGGCAACACGAACACCACCTGCTCTGTCACTTTTGTGGTGCACTGAATCAAATCCCCCAAAACATCCAAAGCCACAGGAACAAAAAGTCACAGCAAACGTCTTGAGTCGGTCTTTTTGTTTTTAAAGAAATCAATGCAGAGGTGATAAGTGTGTGCAGGCTACAATATTGTTGCCATGAAACCATAATGTCAAGTCTAATGTTAAGCCAGTAACACGAGGACGACCTTTGGAGGTAATTCAGTCTGACCGGAGTTTGGCAGGAAGGGATGCAGACTGTCAACCACCGTAGCTCGACAGGGAAGACAAAAACGTCAAGGAGAAAGAAAGTGTTGCCTGAATATTGCAATTCAGTGAACTCGCAGCTGATGTCTTTTAAAAGAGCAGCGCCATCTGGTGGCTGAAGGGCATCACCCTCTGTAGGTAAACATCAGTACATCAACGCGACAGTTTCCGTGCAAACTGTCACCCAACATTAGTTAGACGTCACCCAACCCTGATCTCTTGAGGGTCAGACCTTGTAGGGCTTGAAAGGAAACTGTAAAAGTTTGTGGTTCTGTATTTTGAGGGGAACAAAAGTTTGAAAAGATCCACAAAAAGCTGGTTTTGTCAGGTCAGGTGGGAGAAAAGAGCAAACCTGACCAATGAAGGGACTGCATATACACATATTTTGGCAAATGTTTTTAAATGTCTGGAGTTAGTTTGAAACAAAAGGACAAAAGACACAGGAGCCATTTAAAGTTTGTGATCACATGAGCACTTTGTTATTTAACATCCATAGTAGTTTGATAATGTCATACTGATACGTCATATAGCCTGGACACAGAGAGAAGAGCAGTGTCGCTGATGCTGAAGGTATTTACAGGCAGGAGGAGAGGAAGCAGGTTAAACCAGAGAGGTTATTACGTCACTCGTACGAGTGCAGCATTTTAAAGCGCCACATCTTCAAAACACAAAAAGTGAATCTGCCTTTGCCTCTTACCCCTGAGCCTCTCTGGTCTTTAACCACTGCTGTGTGTTTATTTCCGTCCGTCCCATATGAACTCTGAACAGGATGTCAATGAACAGCAAACTGCCCGGAGGACCCGACGCGTCACCGCGTCACAGCTTCCTGTCGTCACGGCTGTTCGCGCTGAAACTAAACGCTCACACCTGCTTCCTGTGTGCGTGTGCGTGACATAAAATGCATTAACAGTCCAACGTATAGCTCTGTGGCAGAAATGAATCACTGAGGGATTTAAATATATTCACAGTTCAATCAAAATGAAGCATTAAACAGCTCTTTGCTGAAATCAAATGACCGTACAAACTGTACAACGATGCAAAAGAAAAAGACGATTAGAAAAGGTAAAACTATATCCTATGTAAGTTTTTCAAAAACTACACAAGCATTCATTTATTTAATAAATGTACATTGACTTTTACCATTTTATAATGTGTAATATTTGGATTGGGCGTCCGTGCACACTCCGCATCTATCAAGGTATAAGTGTATATTGCCGTAATTCTAGTTCGTCAGCTCATTTTGAACCTAAGGCCACATTTTCCGCCTGGGCACGAGAGGAAGCATGTACATGCTAACGCAGGGATGCCCGCAAAGCCACCATCACAAAATGTGCTGCCTTTAGGCATCAAAAAAATATCACCTCTATATCAACCTGTCGTCATAAATTCTGGGGAAAATGTCAAGTTAGACACGTCAGAGCATAATACAAAATATGATGTCAGGACAGATTTTAGGCCGCTAGCCTCGGAGTGTCCAACAGGGCGATCCTCCCTTTATTCCTCAAGCACTTTAAGGCATCGATGAGATCATGTATCCTTCTCTATGTGCAACACATAGAACTAATTAGCAATAATTTAGTCAGCTAAGACACAACAACACATTCAAAAAGTGCCTCCACACACCTCCACAGCTGCGCTTTGCTTTCATTGGACATCCTTCCCCTGTTATCTGCATTTAGGTGCTTCCCCCCCGCTAACTGAACCGGCCAACATATAAACAGAACTCACCAGCATGTAAGTCATATATGCATTTACAGTATGTACCAATAGATCAAAAACACTCGCTTGAGTGGGTCCTCTTCAGAAGCAGTGAAGTGTCCTTTAATGAGATGTTAAAGGGGAACTCTGGTATTTTTAAACCTGGGCCAGATATTTGGGGTCTAAATGACCAAGTTACCAGTAACATTTTGGAAATGGTCCAGTAGATCACCTCCGCCGGCATCTGCAACGTGATCCATTGGGGAAGATCTTTTTAGTGTAACCAGAAACAGGAAGTCTCCCTCTGAAATCTCGCCAGAGGTTGAGTTGTTGCAGGAAGACGACGGTGGAAACGCGTAGGGATCCTTTCCATAACGTTGGCAGACACTTCCGGGTAACCACCTGAGCCTGTCAGCGGCAAAAACAAGCCCGAAGGATGACGCTGCAGCCATTGCAGCCCGTTCGTGGATGGATGCCGACTGAGTTGATCTACTGGACCAATTCCAAAACGCCTGGTAAGTGTAAGTGAAATCTGTAAAAACAGCGCCCAGGTTTGAAAATACCAGAGTTTGCCCTTAAAGCGAGGAGCGAGGTGCAGGATTCGGCGGGAACAAAAACAAAAAGTCAACATTTTTGCAGGGTTGCATGCACTTGTCAACAACGTCAACCACCGATTCATCCGAGCTGTGTAATGAGAGGGAAGGGAAAGAAAGGCAATTTGCTTGTCAGTCCCTCCATCTCCATATAAACAGGCTGAGCATTCTTCCTAAACAAACTCCTGTATGGTACGCCAATAATAATAATAATAATAATAATAATGATGATGTGCCGACTCACACCTCTGCAACTGGAGCAGACGTGGATGAGAAAGTTGACGATTTTTGCTTTTACATCAGCCACCTTAAATCTCGAAATAAAATTCAAAAAAAGAGCAAGGATTTGCCGTTTCTAGATGGAATTAAAACGGTCAGTCGGCACCAAGTAAGCAACGGGACATCAAACCGTCCCCGGCGTTCGACTGAGGGCAATAACCGAGTGTGGCACAGCTATTTACTGGCAGCACAGCGAAGTGCAGCAAGGCGTGGCGTATATATCTTATTCCATTTGGATGAAAGTCGAGATGGACGGTATACTGTATCCACTGGACAGTCACGTGATGAAGCTAGTAGCGCGGCTGCACGCAGAGAAAGAAGCGCGTGTTGGAGTGTCTTTGGGTTTGTTTCTCGCCTGGTCTTTTGGTTGTCGGATGAACGCATGCACACTTGTCCGGATGTACCCTTGACGTGGATGGGAGTTTGTGTTGGCACCTGCATGCTTCCGTGCATGTGCCTGAACATCGTCTTCGCATTTTCTACTATGTGGCCCCCCCCTCGTACAGCTATCTCAAACATCGGCCATAAACAGGTTTTTGTTTCCAGTGGGATGTATGTGGCAGGGATACCCGCTGTTGTCTCTTGCATTAATTCCTCCCGGGGCAGCGTCGGCTCAGCACCGCCCGAGTCCAGCGGCATCCTGGCTGTCCTCCATGCTTTTGAGGGTAACATAGATGATGGGAACCAAGCCCTGCGTGGAGCCCAGGGAGCAGAGCAGCCAGTCTGGATCGGCCTTGCTCAGGACATGCAGGATATCGCCCTTGTTGAAGCTCAGCTGGCCGGGCTCGGTGGCTATGTGGTGGCACAAGGCTTGTACTTCCCTGAGGGATGACAAGAGGGCGTTGATTAGTGCTGTTTTACAATCTTCTAAGTCTCTGAAGATGGTATCATTTTAGTCAAATAAACGTGGGGTGGATTGGTTGGTTGTTCTTAAAGCTCTCTTTTGAAGTATAATTGGACCGATTGGTGTGTTAGTAGGGGCATAATCATAATAATAAAAAGCATTTTCTTACCACGGAGGCTGTGTTTTGGCTCGAGTCGGTTGGGTTGACCGCGGTGGAGGTGTGGTTTGGGTGTGAGTGGGTGTGGCTGGAGGCTCTGCCTTCTTCCCGCTCCCTGCTCCAATAGTCTGAGCCACAAGGTCAAGAACAGACCTGTCCAGAGAAATCCAACCGGATGGCGGCCTTAGAGAAAAAACACGGCGAAGAAAGACAGTGAAATTTACTGTGCTGATAGCTAAAGTAAAATTTGGTTTAAAAAAAAAGAAAAGGTTGACATTTCTTTCTTAACAAATCCAACAAAAAGGCCTCTTAAGACGTCTGTGCACTCAGTGCCAAGCCCATTAGTTCCTACTGAAGACGGAAATCTTCAGGTGACTTGAGCAGTGTAACAGCGTGGCTCACTGGTACTTTTAATCGTTTCTGAACACCGGCGGAGTGCAGAGGAATGAGATATTATAACACACCATACTTGTTAGTAGATTAATATATTGTTGGTTTTGGTCTCTTGATGGGATTTGTTGTCAATAAAAAAAAAAAAACAAAACCATTAAATACCATCATCATTTTAACGTACCTGGTTGTTTGAGCTTTCGCCCTCTGTTCACCTCCCTCCGCCCTTGAGGGAGAACCAACACTCGATCCAAAGAGCCTGCCCCAGCGCAGACTCTGTCCCTGCGAGGGGCTTTCCTCCTGGGCTGCAGCTCGGGCTCCGGTCCCTGTAACCTTCAGAGGCTTGGTCTCTTTCTCCTGGTTGACAACAGACTCTGGCGGGCTGCCCATCCACGAAGGCCTTCCCCTGGATCCGGCGGACTCTCCGCTAGAGCTGCTGCTGCTGCTTTTCCTGCTTTTATGCCCCTCCCCCTCTTGGCTCGACTCTGCCCCCTCCACCACCCCCTCTCTGGTGGGCGGCAGCTGGCCCAGCCGTCTCTCCGATGACTTCTTCCTCTTCTCAGTCTTTACAAACTTTGACCCCTCTGTGGATTGGTCGATGTATACCTGGGAGGACTGCATGAGCTGGTACCACCAGCCCGCCTGCCTATCTTGCCGCTGACGCTCCTCGTCCGCCATACCCTTCTCGTTTTCCTTCCTCCTGTCCTTATCCTGCCCGTCCTCACCTTCTCCTTGGCTCTCCTGTCCTACGCCTTTCACTCTCTGCCCACGCATGCCCCTCTCCTTCCAGACATTGGCAAACCCTACTTCCAACAGTGTCGGTCTGCTATCAGGCCTCGCTGATATGCTCTCCGTTGCCGCCCCCTCTCTCCTCAACGTTGAATTCACCCCTTCTCTTCTCGACCCGACCCCTTCCATCCTCGGCCACGTTCCCTCTCGTCTCAGCAACGCCCTCTCCCTCTTCACCTCTGCACTCGAGTCTCTGACCATTTCGCTTACAGTGGCGCTCCATCCTCTCATGAGCTGGAAGGTGGAGCGAGATGACTGGTCGACACTCTGGCCCGCAGAGCACAGCTGCTCCTTGCGACGGAGATGCTCCTGGCCCTTTTGGAGGAGATGTGGTTCAAACAGCAGGTCCAGGTCAAAGGGGAGGAGTGACAGCGGCTGCAGCAGGAGGAGGAGCTCCTCAAAGAGTGGCTGACATGCCCCCTGCGACAGGGGAAGGAAACCCCACGGGTTGTAGTGTGCTGCTATAATATCTGAGGAAAGCAAGAGTATCAGAACAACATTCAGCACAAGCAGAAGACCTCATACACATATAGACATCAGATAACTAGCTGGCTTTTTAAAGATGGATAAATGACAAACGAGTCACCAACCGCGTCTTACCTTCATGCGTGTAGAGGTGATTGAACCAGAATTCCAAAGATTTTAGGCTGAAATACAAAGAGAATCAAATTTTAAAATCACAGCTGCACGAATGGACCATCACGCTGCGACAGGAGAACTTTAGGCATCATTACACTCAACAACGGGGCTTTCATTCAGCACGCCGGCCGGGCTACACTTGACATGGCGCTACAAGTTCTTTTTTAGTGAAAATATCAAATGAAACAAACCACGATGGTTGGATAAAAAATTCTGTTAACAACAGTTACAGATTTATTTTTAGCCTATAACTTCTGATGACCTTGAACAACGTGTGTGTGTGTTTAAACAATCTAACTATAGATGTATATACAAAACAATGCATGTCATTTACACCTGTAATCAGGGTACATAGGCAAGCTGTAACCATGGTAACAACAACAACTGCATGACAGCTTACATTAACTGCGTTTGGACAGAAATATGCGGCCTGATATATTTCTCTGACCCTCCAGACAGAAAGTGATCAGAGCCTGCTCTCTGTATGAATGTTTGCATGTACTTTTATCTGTCAACCACTTATTTCAAGGTTACAGTATGCAACAGAGCATTTAGTTCAACTTGAGACCTTAGCAAACACTTGCAGGTTTTACATGCGGCTACTATGTTTTTTAATTTGCAGGCTTATAAAGAGTTACTGTAAAAATGATTTTAAACCTGCGATAGCAGATTGTCACAGATCTTGTCGGCAAACAGTTGCCTGTTTACACACCCTGCAGCTACGGAGCAGCTCTATAGCGCATAAATGCTCCGCCATGTTCACCAGCAATTGCCCGCCGTGTCTGTCTGCTGTTTGGTGCAGAGCGCTGTGCGGCGTAAAGAGCGAGTCGAAGCGGTAAAGTTGCAGCCGGAGAGCTAAACAATGAGTTGAAACTCACTTTAAAAGCTCCATAAAGACGAGGGGAGCTGCAGACTCATTAGGTTCATCACTATGAGCGACGCCTTTCATACCGTTTCCACTTCATCGTTTGAACACACGAATCATAAAAAGATCCCGACCTCTAGGACGAGAACTGTCGTCGTAAAGAACACGTGGACGACAATGACGATAAAAGACCACGGATAACGAAAAATGACTCACTTGAGCAGGCCGAAGATGAAGGCGTTGAGTCTCATGCTGTGGCTTGTGAGCTCAGAGTACTGGCTCACCTTTGCGAACAGGCTGTGGAGAACACGTGTGGACGGGCCTGAGCGACACAAACAAAGAAATGTGTGACCCATGAGCGCCTGCCTGATGTCTAACCTATCTCCTCATGTCGTTGCTCTCATTGTACATAGACTTTGACCAGAAATCAGACTGCAAAAACTTCAATTTGGAAACAGTTTTCCTCTAATATGACACATCTGCAACTTTTGAAGACATGTTACAGGAAACAACAATTGTCTACTGTGATGTTACTTAAAGGCATTTTAATGTGATGAAACTGCCCCTCAGTGTGATAATACTGACGAGCAAGTCATGGTCTGAATCAGGTTCGTAGACTGAACGTGGTCTTCGGATAAAAAGGATGTTAAGTGGGTTTGAGGTCAGCGATTCAATCAGTTAATGATGCGTAATACAATCGTGATGTTAAGGAATCAGTTTCAGTAAAAGCTGGTGAGGAGATCAGGACACCGAGTCATGAAACTGAACAACGTTAGACCAACAGTAGTCATAACAATTTGGCCCAAAATAGGAAAATATAGACGACTGCTCTCACCCAGCTGCGTGGAGGCCTCCACCAGGCTCCAGGGCTGACAACGCCGCTGTCCGATGATCAGGTCCAGTACGTAGGCCTTCAGGCCGTCCTGCAGCACCTCATGAAGGGCCGGGCACAGGTACTTCAGGATGAGGTGACCCACGTTGGGACTCACCCAGCTGTTGCCCAGCTTAGCCTGGCAGGGACGCACAGAAACATCGGCGGATAAAGAAAATGAAAGTGAAAGGAATCAGGCAATTGGGAGGCAAGGTGCGGGATCCGTTTTTTGACAAAGGCGCTTTTGTCTGCGTAGATTAGTACGCTTTATTTTTTTAATTAATCCTCGTAAGGTAACAGAAAGTAAACATATTATGTTTGGTCAGGCTTTCGATCAGCGTTCGACCGAAGGCCGTATGTAAACACACACGTTATGTGCCAGAAAAGAAAGCAAAAGTCGGAAGGGACCATTTCAATTTCTGAGAATGTTTGTGGTGGTGAAGACATAAACCTCAAACAAACGTACGGACACATGAGCCCAGAACATGAGGTGACCGACACACTATAGCTTGAGTGCACTACACATACGGGGAAGGCGACAATACTTGTGAGAATGAAGATTGAAGAAAGACTTTACACACTAACTTCATCACTCAAATGTGAGAAAACAGATGGCGCCAACCGACTATGAAACTAATGTAATTTCCCACTGAAAGGTTTCGTGTTCTTTAGTGCTTTACTACACTGCAGTGGTATTAAGCTGTTATTCAAAGGCTAGTACCGACTCAAAGGTCTGCTGTGTGAGCTTTGATCAGCCAGCAGAATCAGCCGTCCTTTCATCCTCTGAACAATGGCTCTGCTACGGATTAGTAGTCATCAATCTGATCCACCAAAAAAAACTCCTACCTTTACGTCTGGGTCTCGGCTGGTGCTGAAGTGTGCCACAATCAGATCCACTGCTGTGTTCACGGCTTTCACCAGACCTGACGGAGTAAAGGGAGGAAAGAATAAAGACAAGAGTTTGTCTTTTTAAATCCACGACTTGGTTTCCTGTTTCACCCTCCTCTGCAGGGAGGTGAGAAGCACCAAGATCCAAATTTAGCGTCAATCTGCCTGAATTCATTGTTTGATTTATTAAAAAGGCAGCAACCCGTTGTGCAATGAACAGCTGGGAGCTGCCTTCCACAGGTTTGTCTGCCGCCTGCTCAGAACAAAATGACAAAATGTTGAAGATGATGAAGACAAAATGTTCTGCTGTCGGAATCTAGAGGAAACAAAACATTTACAAAGACCACAATTTAATTCCTACTGAGCCATAATGACTTTCGCTTCACTTATAAAATTATAATCATATACACGACAGCAGAAATAAACACTGGGACACAATGTATCTGAAACGAAAGGTAAAAGTGGCTTCGTAAATCTGCCCCTCAAACACACTGCTGCTCCATACAGAGAGCTGCACCTGGACGATCCAGCAGAAGAACGACCTCCCTGCTCATTACTCAGCACCCTGCTGCCTCAAGAGGCCTAAAATTACTCTCCTCACGGTCAAGTAGCCGTTCTGCTCTGAGAGGCACTTCATTTAAGCACCGTTCAACAACATCATTTCCCTCACTGTTCTCCTTGACGACAACGCTGCATCCTCAGCAAACGTTATTCTGCTGTTGGCTCCTGTGGGTGTTGTGCCATGTGCAGTAGTCTTCTTTTGTGCCTCACAGTACCAGCCAGCGTATTCCTCTACTGACAGCTTGTCATGACTTATATGTATTACTTATATTTATTAGTGCAAAAGGTAATAAGAGATGCAATATATGCAAGAGAGGTGTCATTCTGTTATCGTCTGTGAAAACTAAATCACCACAAAGAACTTATTTGTCTGCTGAGATGCAACTTTTGCAGAGGAGCGGACAACTCCAAGTCCTTGTGGTCTTCTAACGTCTGTCCCTCGATTACCTCGAAAACAGCTCACGGTTAGACATTTAGCAATTCAATATTTAGAGACTTCCTACTGACTCCCATTGTCACGGTCTGTCACGCACACACACACACACAGACCCTGACCTCTCTTCTGCGTCAGGTCCACAGAGATGTGGGACTGAGAGGAGGAGCAGGAGGAGGAGGACGTTGAAGCGTCAGGGGACAGGCAGAACTCCTCCGGAGGCTTCTCGGTCAGGGAGAAGTAGTCCGGCAGGAAGTCGCTGTAGCTGTGCTGCAGCTTAGCCGATTGGCCCGCTGCTGAGACAGACGCAGAGAGATGGTCAGAGACACATTCTGTATAAACACGCACCGAAGCACGAGAAGCCTTTAGGGATCCTTAACAGTGCTACTGTAGGTGAGAGTTCATGAGCCTCTCAGATAGTTGCTCTCAGAGGATCCCAGAGGAAACAACATACTTTTTATTACCCTCATATAATGTATTCTTTGGATCTTGAAGTCCTTAAAAAAGTACTAGTACAGTAAGAATCCAAATCTACGTTTCAAATATCCACATAAGACTGTGGCAGTAAATGCACGAGCACCATTTAACCGTCCCAGCGTGTGGCCAGAGAGGGCTGAAGGGAAATCGAACACGTTCCGTCTGGCAGGTCGTGGTCCCCCACCCCGTCGGGGCTCCAGGCTACCAGAGTGGGGACCTGATCCAGAGACCCTCTCCACTCCCAGAGGGTTTCGACGACGGTAGTCCCTCCATTTGAGAGCCTGGGGAGAGAGGTGGTGTGCTGTTGGGGAGGGGTGGGGGGTGTTAGGGTTATGATCAAGGGGTTTTGTGGTTGATTTCGGAGTTAAATTATGGATTGTTGAGACGATGGAGAAAAAGAAAATGTGGGAGAAAAGCAGGTGGAAAAGGAGAAGGGAGGACAGGAGAAGATTCAAGTCCATGCATGAAGGGAGAGAAGAGAAAGAGAAAAAGACAACAGTAAGAATGTAGAGCTGAGCTTCTTTTAAAGAGCACATCAACACTGAATTACACTGAACTTAACTTTCACATAAGTGAAAACCCCAGGCAGCGATCGGTCTTATCAAAGCAGCAAGAGTACAGTGGCATGGTGGCATCTTCTCACAGTGAGAAGGTCCTGGGTTTGATTCCCCTGGGGGACCAGGACGTTCTGTGTTTGCATGTTCTCCCCATGCTCACTAGGGGTTTCCTCCTTAAAAAAAAAAAAATATGATGCAAAGAAAAACATGCAAGAAGAAGGGACTGCTCTCCTGCCCTGTCTTGGTCAGGGACATGGGCACTTGGACATGGCAGCCATATTGAAGGCCGACCACTGCTTCAGGCTGCCCTCAGGAGGAAGGACGGCGGGATGGGTTAAATGCAGAGGATGAATTTCATCGGGGGACGCAATTGCATGTGTGTGTGTTTGTGCATGACCTACCTACTACCTACCTACGTATGTATGTATGTATGTATGTATGTATGTATGTATGTATGTATGTATGTATCTCCACGTTTGACAATGAAAAGACCTCAGGGCCTCTGTACGTTTTGTTTTTATTAGACCGACAACACTGTGAAGATTACGTGTTTCATTCTTTGGCCACGGACGGTGTGGATAAGTGAATTGGTGGAAAAGGTGAATCAATTCAGAATCAAACAGGACCTGCTGCAAAGCCAATTTAAAAGTCCAGCGATAAAGAAGAACAAAGCAGGAAAGATGACCACAGCCATAAAGTCGAAAGAAAAAGTAGTGGGTACAGTACGAAAAATTTGAAAATAGTGAACCCAGTGGCAAAACTGTATTGGAACATCTGAAGTCATACTTGCAACGTGCAGAGTGACAAAGACTTGCGTTGTTGCTGTGCCCTGCAGTGTGCGAGCCACATATTTGATTCATTTTGGGATTTGCTGTTGTGGCTCAGCACCTGCCCCCTGTTGCGGGTTGGATGTGCTCCTTTTTTGTTGCCGTGTGATCCCTGCCATTATGTGTATACAAAGCAGAACTTCCAGCAAGCCCCGATGAAGATCTACAAGTATGTTGAAACTTTAGCTTTTCCTACGATAAAGCCATGTAACCAACACGTGCTCATCTTATCTTGCTTTTGTTTCAACCTGTATTTTCTTCAGGAGCACAAGAATTCATTCTATGAATAATTCTTTAAAGGACACACTAGAATTATTTTGGAACCTACCATTATGTGTCCTGGCTCCGGGTCCTTTACTTCCCTCCACATGATTTCCAGAGTCCAGACAGTCCAGCGGGCTCAGTGTGTCACTGTGGCATGCTGGTAAACTGGCCAGAGCTCCACGATGGAAACAGTGTCCCTGCACCGCCGGCAGCATTGGCGGCACCGTCCCTCTCTTCACCCCCAGGGATGGAGGTGGAGGCGTAGACGGTAATGGCACTGAAGTGCCTCCCTGCTTTCCCGCCGATGGGGTGTGCAGCGGGCCGAGGCCTGCTGAAAGTGGGCAGGAGAGGCTGTGTGGCGGCTGAGGGCTCGGGGTGCAGCTGGAGCAGGTCCCAGAGCTGGGCACACCCTGGAGCCGAACCGGGGAGTAGCTCCCAAGAGGCGAAGGACGGACTGATCCAGGAGGAGGGGCTGCTGCAGTCCCCTGGTACCTGTGCACACTTTCAGCTGCGTCTTCACTGTCCTCCCCAACTGGACCTCCAGAGTCAGAGCCAGAGCCGGAGCTGGAGCGGGCCTGCATCCCAGAGACGTAGCCCGTGAGCAGGGGCAGCAGAGGCTTGGGCTGCGGTGGTTTGGAGGCGAACTGGTGGTGGAAGGTGAAGGGCTGGATGGGGAGGGTGGTGGGCCGCTGGTCCTTTCTGTAGCGGACCACCGCCGGGCGGCTGTCTGAGGAACTCGAGAGACCACCTGGAGGAGCACAAGGAGAACAGCACGGATGGAGAAAAGTGACAAACCGGTTCGTTTCTGCATGGTACAGTAACACTTATGAAATATGTATAGAGGCAATCAAGGCTGCAACTAACGATTTTTTTAAAATCATAATATAATATTAGAAATACCACAAATCACAGCCTTGAAAATAACGTGTACCTTTGTGTTTGTGTACTTAAACTGGCAATTGAGATTCGTGGTTCCGTTTAATGTAATGCTTGCCACAATAGAGGATTGTAAAGAATGTATTGTTTCACTTCCGGCTTTAACTTAGGGGCAGTCACGGAACCCAGCAGCTATCGCCTGACGAATATTTGAATGCAGATACTTTTTATAAAAGCTAGCCTGCAGGGTTCAGAGATTAGAAAATGCTGCGTCGTCATCAGCCTATAGCAGATGGGTTCAGAGAATGCTTTTCCCCTAATGCATTGCGCCTCTTTTTACTCTCCACACGGACTGTTTACCTGCATGCAACCAAAGCTCAAACGTGATTGGCTAATACCACTCGGACTACAAATGGAAACCAAAACCCATGCTGATATCTTCAAATTGCTAACTTCAAAATGATATAACACACAGCAAATGCTCACATTTCAGAACCTGTGAATAAACAATTCAAATAATTAGGATTAGTTCTAGTCCTGTAGATCGACTAAAGAATGAACCCACTAATCCTCTCGGCACTAAACTGTATAAAACACGAAGGTTAGAACTGAAAGCAAAAGCCCAGGCTAACAGAGAACGGCCCAGTCAGTAGTCACAAAAATCAACAGCCCTCATCACAGACAAACATGCCACTGTTAGACACCGGTCTGACAGGCCGAGGTGCACGAGCAGACACACTGAACCTGAAGGCTCTGCGTCAGGAGAGACGTCAACGAGAAGCCTTTTTTCTGCCCTTCTTCTCTGCCACTGCGACCTGTGTGTGTGTGTGTGTGACAGGCAGAAACGCGTGTCACGTCGCCTGTGTTGCGCAAGCTGTTTGTCACCCTAAAGGCCGGCCCACCGATGCCACCTGAGCTGGGTGCGGTGACGTCTCTCAGCCACAGAGGGCGACATCGGGCTGCTGTGGAAACGTGATGGAGGAGGGAGGAGGGAGGAATGCTACACACCCAGCAGGCCTGAGCTCCCACTGGAGATGGAGGATAGAAACACTCCCTCTCTGTCTCTCTTGCGTCTGCTCCGTCATCCCTCTAACTGCCATTTTCACCCCCCCCCACCCCTTGTCCTCGCCTCACCCAGCTCTCCCCTTCCCCTTTCCCACCTGCTTCTTCCCTGCCTCCGCTCGCTCTCCCCCTCTCTCTTCAGCTCCGAGAAGGATCCTGTAGACAGCCGAGGCTTTTCCTTTGCAGCTCCGCACTTCATGTTAGCATCATTAGCGAGCGAGCTGCCTCCCATAGGCTTTCAAAGAGGCCTGCACGCTGCGGCGAAACAAGTGAGGTGTGATGAATAATAAATGCACTGAGATGCTGCACAGCCTCTCATTATATTTAAGAAAATCATCGTCATTTCTCAAGATCTTCAAAAATGTCTTGTTTTTCCCCAAAACGCAAAGATATTCAGTTTTACTATTACATACCATGTGGTTACCATGTGGTTGTAGGTGTACAGAGAATATTGGGTAGGTACATCAGTACCCTGATGTATTAATGCCACACAATTTGTGGCATGTGTAGTTTTTGATTTCCGTATTGTAAAAACAATTAGGACAAACGTTTGCATTTGGCACATTGTGTTTTTTGATGAGAATCTAATCCAGGTGTTTGATTACTGGTTTTGCGCTCGCTGTATGAAGGCTTTCAAATTTAATTTATGTTTTGTCCTTGTGTTTTCCACGAAGTAAGATTGGCAAATTAAATTAATTAAAAACATATAATAATAATATATGTCTAAATTTCTAAAACAAACATGCCTGTCAGAAGCTCTCTCCTGCCTTAAAAATGAACTCACGGGTTTCTTTTTGAAATAGACTGTAAAGCAGTGAATCATTCTGCAGGAGTGCCTTGAAAAGGTTTGGTGGACGTCAACGGAGTTTGAGTTCTACCAAAATATTTTGGGTGGAGGCAACCCAGGAATGCAAAGCTTCATTCCTGCACACCGACCTACATATAGTCCACACTGTACATGTAGCATGCTCATTCAGTGCTTCAGGTACAAAACTGACATTCATAATGTGAACTTGGCATATAATAAAACAACGTTCCATAATCTAGCAAACAAATCAAATCCAGTGGAAATGAAGCAGGAATAACAGTGACCTGAGGGCAGGATGATTCATTTTGCATTTAAAAAAAGGAGGAATTGTTACTAAAATGCAGCTTTTTATTAATGTCACTGAACTTCCCGTGTCCTAGAAAATCTTTTTTGTTCTTAAATGAAAGTGTACCGCCGCATGAAAAGCTCCTCGTTACAACTACCTCTTTCTGGGGTTTGGATCTGTCCACAAACTGACAAAGAAACACCATCAGCCGTTCCTTTTCACACGTATAAAAGATGTTTTGTCTAAATAATTAGCCGAAGAAGCCAAAAGGGGGAATTAGTTTATTAAACGTCATCATAACGAATTTGTAAGAGCTTCCTAAAGTGATTTTAGGAGCTCCAGCCTGTATGAGACTGTGACAAGAGACAGCTGGAGACATTCCAATGGAATTCCAAGCACTCGCTGTGTGTGTGTGTGTGTGTGTGTGTGTGTGTGTGTGTGTGTTGAACTAACCAGACATACACAGGCAGACACCTGAGACTGAGCTACATAAGGTGATGGTCATGTCTTTTCAGATAATTGATCCTGCGCTCAACTGAGAGAAACCATTTCACTGTTTAATTACATGATATGACGGACAGTCAGAGGCCGGTCCAGGTCGTCAATGTCTGGAACCTTAAAGAGTCGGAGCAAGACACAGTGGCTGAAAACGTTCTGTCATCTAATTGAATTCGGCTCTAATTGGTACAGTCTCAGTCAGCATGACCCTGCTTCTTTGAACGCTCCGTCATCAACAGTCCTCCACACATGCTGTGGAGGCCTCTGGGCCCGTTCACGCTTTACAGCTCGTTCAGATAATTCCCATCGCCTCACGCACTCGCCTGCAAGTTGCTGCATTCCCAAGACCTACACTATTCCTCCTCGGCTTACATGTTCTTTATTTTTATGTTGGTGACATCATTCATACTAAATAATTTGTGGAATACTTTCAGTTACTGAGGACTATGTCGATAGCACAGCATTAAAGCACTGAATACAAACAATCTCTGACAACACTCGCAGCTGCTACTGGTCCCAGTGCTGCATTTGACATTGTGAGCTGCTGAGTCAGAGTGCACACATTTTCTGTATTTTCAGAGACAATGCAATGCTAACAAACGGATGCTCGTCATGCAAGATGTCCATCACTTCTTGTCCCCGTTTGAATGAGCCAGAAGATGATGAAAGTCACAGCACCCTTCATGACACGACGGAGGAGGAGAGGCAACACCACTTCTTCCGTCAGCACAAAGAAGCTTCTGTAACTTTCTCTGACCTTCCCCTTGTTTTTGGGACGAGCCGGGCCTACAGGCTCTCTGGATCAGAATAACACACCGCTTACACGCACACACACACACACACACACACAGATATGCAACAGACAGCTGAGCTCAGGATGCCGATGTTGAGCTCAGCGGGGGGGTTTCACTGCACCTTTATCTCCTCTCTCAGCCGATTGTTATTCAGAACACATTTGGCCCAATTCACTTCTGCATTCCCTCTAAAGCTGAGGATACACACTCTGCGTCACTCTGTTCGAAGCTATATACACTGGCACAGCGGTTCTAACAAATTCAATGCAGCCACAACGCTGGTTACAGTTTACAAAACAGTAAACTGTAATATATATATATATATATATATATATATATATTATAATATAGTAAACACAAGTAAATCTACTTAGTAAATGAAGTAGAGTAGACTGCAGTGTATGCATCCATCCATCCATCCATCTGTCTGGGGTGCACCCTGGACAGGTTGCCAGTCTCTTTTGAAGTCTAAAGCCTCACCGATTATTTCGTTTTTGTCCCTTTGACAAAAGATTGCAATGACTGTGTACAATGTGAAAGGTGTCGCTCTACGGAGCTGATTTTTACAGCCAGCACCTAAAGAGAGACAGATAGTTTCCTCAGTGGTTGGTGGAGACCAAAGCAGAGCTAAAAGGAAAGTAAATATCTGACCTCCATTCATCTGAGATAACTCCGGACTAATGCGAATGTTGCTGCGATGTGCAAAAAGGTAAGTGTATGCTAGTACCTGAGGCGTAACAAGTGTCTAAAGATTTAAATATGTCTATCTGTGGTGCAGGTTTTATATACTGGGTGACTTTGTAACATCTGTCCAGGTACTACAGGTGAAAAATAGACTCTGGCGTATTTACAGTAACGTATAATAATGTGTACTCTCCCTAATAATAATAAATATAATAATAATATATCATCAAATAAATAAAATAAACAAATTTAGTAAGAGGCGACATACCTTCAGCCATGTCCCTGGTCTCTCTCGCCCCCTCCAGGTGTCGCTCAACGCTGCCTTGACTGTAACATCTGGTAAACGGTACAGGTGACAGGCTGTGGCTGTCAACCTCCGCACGCTGCTCCGGGATCGGTGAGAAATCCACCGAGGAGTGGGAGTGGGTGGAGTAAGTGGAGGAGAAAGGGTCTGCAGCCGCCTTCAGTGACGGCGACCCCCCCGTGCCCCCGTTTCTCCGCTTGCTTCTCGCGATCTCTGCGAAGGAGGTGACTCGTGGAGGAGGAGGCGGGGTCGCGGCGCCGCCCTCGCTGAGCCGGACGGGGCAGCTCAGCATACGCTCCAGAGATCCGAGCCGAGGAGACGGAGACTTGTCCAGGTTGCGGTCGTAGCTGCGAGAGCGGGGATGGATTCCCGAGGAGGCTCCACCTCCGATAACACCCCGGCCAACCACAGGAGGGGAGATGTTGACGTACACCTGGCCTTTAATCACAGGAGCAGCTTCCGCACCACCAGCTGCCTGTTGATTCTTCTTCTCCTCCTCTTCATTATCGTCGTTGTCATCATCATCATCATCATCATCATCATCTCGCTGAAGACAAATAAGGAAAAAAAGAAAGAGACATAACAGTCAAACACATTATCAACCATGATTTAGAAGGTGTTCTTAAAAATTCTTCAGTCAACAAATTCACGGCAATTCTTTTATTTCTTCAAAATTTAAAATCAAATGTGATATTGTAATATTATAAATAAAATTGACTTGACAAATCAAAGCCTTAACTGCCTTCAAGGCATCCATCCATCCACTAACCAGACTGCTTATCCCGAAGGGTCGCAGGGGGGGGGGGGGGGGGCTGGACCCAAACCCAGCTAACAATGGGCGAGAGGCAGGAAACACCCTGGACTGGTCGCCAGTCAATCGCAGGGCAGACAAACAGACATTTAGGGGACACACACACCACATACACCGATGGGGACACAGTTGCCATGCTGGCCTCCACCGGGGGCAACTCGGGGTTCAGTGTCTTGCCCAGGGACACTTCGACATGTAGACAGCGGGAGCTGGGATCGAACCACCAACCCTGGGGTTAACGGACGACCGCACTACCCCCTCAGCCACAGCCGCCCACCGCCTTCAAGGCGGCACTGTTACTGACCGACAGTAGCAGCCTGCTAAAATAATCCTCGGGGATCAGATAAAACTAGCGAGTGGCTGTGAACCAAAACGAGCCCGGGCCAGACTAATACCAGCGTCACGGCTATTTGAAGTTTTACACACAGAAGCACCAGGTAGTATGGATTATTTGAAACTTTATTCTTCATCTCTACTACAGTATGTCATCAGGCAATTATTCCAACAATATGGACACTGATGAAGGCTGTGTGGAGCTAGGGAATAAGTGGACTAATATGATGATGATATGATAACATCATACATTTTACATTTTAATTTCCAGGCAAATTGTAATAAAAAAATTAAAACATGTCGTTTCATGATATATGTCAATACAGGGCTTGGTATTGTTTATTTTTTTAAACTAATGCCAATATGATGCCTGAGTTTGAGTACCGATATACATCATCGTCATCGGTGCTGTTATTTTATAACCTTACTCTGAGAAATATTAGTTTTTCTACAAACCCTTATTTTTATTTAAGAAAAGAAGCCATAGTCCTGAAATGTAATTTGAGTTGTTGTCTAAACACAGGCAGCCAAACAAGAATGTTGCATAAAACACAACATTTATTTCAAATCGGGAAATATCTGATCTACCTTATCACCTGGTCGGATGTCTAGCTTGTTTATTTAAAATTAATATGTACAGTAAATGAACTAAGTGTGAACCAGGTTGTTAAAAGTAGCGAGGTAGGATTCTCCACTCACCTTAGGTGACTCTCCATCTTCATCTACTTCGAATACACCCTCCTCCTCAGCTCGCTGCCTGAACAGGAAGTACTCACTGGGCTGGGCTGGGGTGGGGCTGCCCTTGCTGTGCTCATCGGAGCAGCTGTTGACCGAGGAGCCTGCAGGGCTCGGGGACGACTGGGACGAAAGGTCACAGGTGACCAGCTTGTAGTAGTTCTGGGAGGCGACAACCAGGCGCGCCTCACTCTGCAGGCAGGATGCAAGGTCTCCAGGCGACCCAGAATGTGGAGGGTGGTAGGAGTTGCAGTTGGCGTCGAGGTCAAGAGCCCCCTGGTGCTCCACGGCGCAGGAGCAGGTGGAGGAGGTGGACAGGTGCGGTTCACGGATGAGTGGGAAGGTGATGCCAAGGCAGGAGGGTTGTTGCTGCGATAGGGGAGGTTCAGTGGGGGAGGTGTGAAGGTCCAAGTAGAAAGCCCCTCTGGTTGAGTCTCGCCGGTGTCCTGGTGGATCAGAAACAGACGAGGTGCAGGAGAGGTCAGTGGAGCTGTTGAGGTTGGTGTGCCCAGAGACTGGCGGCTTCTCCGGGATGCCGTTGTTCATCTTGTTGAAAATGGCACTGAAGTTTACGAGCACGCCATCCGAGCTGTTGCAGGAGGAGTCGCTGCCGTAGCCTTGCTGGCACTCTGAGAAAGGCTCCAAGAAGGCTTCAGTGAAGTGCTGAGGGAAGTTCTGGGAGAGTGCACAGCAGGAGCAGTGCTGTGTGGAGGAGCTGGAGGAGTACGAACCAGTCTTGCTGCTTCGCCCGCACCTCATAGGATGGTCTTCATCTTCGTCATCGTCACCCCAGTCTTGCTCGCCGCAATCCATGGACATGTTGGAACCGCTGCTGCCAAGGCGCCGCTGGCTGTCGAGGCCTAGAATGTCCAGGTCCTCCAGGTGGTTGGAGAGACCCGAGGCGAGGCCCCTCAGGGACTCCCGACTGCTTCCACCCGCTGAATTGTGCAAAAGAAAGGGCTCAGAAGCAAAGCCAAGGTCGTGTAAGTGGAAAGAAGCCATCCCGTCATCGAGGGCGGAGTTAGTCTCACTGTGGAGGTGAAAAGAGGAGTCTTCAAGGTAACCACTGAGGTTGTCACCATCCTCCTCCTCTTCTTCTTCATCCTCGTCATCTTCAGCGTTCAGCAGGAATGGATTATGACGCAGTGGATTCCTGTTACTCGGTTTGGCTCTGGGTAATGTGTGAGCTGCAATCAGCTGGTCCTCTGAATTGCTCGAGGTAAACGATGAATCATCGCTTGCTGTGCTGCCTCCTCTCACGGCACCTTTCCTCTCTCTTCCTCCGTTGTGGGAGGAGGAAGAACCACTCGAGGTCTGGATCAGGCTGCTGTAGAGCAGAGCCTCTCTCTGAAGGACGTCTCTCTCGGGAAGGGAAGTGGTGCGACTCAAGCCCAGGTTCTCCGGTGGGCTAAATGGGTTGCTCCTCCTCAGCGAGCCCCCGCAGCCTCCCTTCCGCCTTCCTGACACCTGGCAGTGCACCAGGGGGATATGATGCACAATCAGGGTCTCGCCTGACAACTTCGGAGGGCTGTCCATGTTTCCAGGAGGAGGGAGGGTGGGACTGGAGCAGAGGGAGGCCCTGTGTGGGTGTCGGGGAAAGAAGATGTGTGGTGTGTTGAAGGGTTTGTGCTCACACACTGTTTGCTGGTTCTAGCTCCGCGGGGCTGCCAGGGATTTGGAAGGAGAGGTCAGGGAAGTCAACACCGTGGTCAGAGTGGTACATCTGGAAAATACGAAGAGACAGAGAGACGATACACGTTATAGGAGCAGGCAAATACAGGCATCAAAGCACATGTTCCACATGCAGGCTTAGGGCTGCGTGGCTGTAAAAAGCATGTTGAGAGACTCCAGGAGAGAGTGATAAATATAATATTAGCTAATTTCCTCACCAACATTTTCATGTTTTAACCTCAGAGAGGACACTTAATACATTATATTCTTCATTGTGTCTTTAAAAAAAAAAAAAAAGGATTTAAATACTCTCTTGACCATGAAATAAGCCAATCTAAAACTGCAGAACCACAGCACATCCTTCTGGTCACGTCCGTACACCGAGCAGGGTGAGTCAGCACCATGTGAAGTGGAAACTGTGAGATCCACACACACCAAGCAGCTGACTCTTAAACAGGACTATGATCTCATCCCCACTCGCATATTACTCCTAAATAACACACACACACACACCGATGCACACAGGGCACAGCAGCCGTTTCCCCTCACCATCATCAAGGTACATCGACAGACACCCTAAAATTCACCTCTCCCTCTTTAGATTCGCCGTGTCAGGTTAATGACATATTAAGCTGATCGTTAGTTTAGTATGAGCAGCCGGCGCCCTGTGATCTGGTTCATGGACACTTGGTTGCAGGTAAACGTACACGGCGCTCGAGCCTCTTTCACTTACAGCAAGGGTCTATATTGGAAGAAACTTTATTTTGCAAAGTGTGATTTGTAGTGGTTTTAGAAGTCAATATACAGTATAGCTCCCAAATTAGGTGCAGTACCTGGGTGTTAATTGCAGTAAAGAATTAATAATCATTTGTGCTTCTTTCTTATGCGCCTGGATGATGAAGATAACAAACATGTTGACAGTCATCTTTCCATCGGCCTTTCACTCGCTCCCCTTATCTGAAATTACACGGAACTCTTCAGTAGACGTTTTAGGATGCCGTGCAATGTTACGTACGGTATTAAATGAAGTTTAACAGCTGGCAGACGCTGACATTCATCTTCACCGCTTGTTTGTGGTGATTTTACTGTTATCTCAAATGAAACGATTTATTCATATACCACATTAATATCCTTTGTCAGTACGACTGTTTTTCTATGCATGTATGTTTCTGTTGTCAAGGTTACTGAGCAGCCTCGGTGTCTCTTGGCGATCCTGCCAGGCCCAGGTACATCACATCTGGCTTGTGCAAGTTAATTTATCCTTTGTAGTGTCTTCAATTTTCTCCAGAAGGGTATTATAACAAAAAGGTAGGAAGGAAAGTTTGCTTCAAATCATCGGCTCACCAGACGAGTGCTAACTAAGACTTAGAGTAAGGCCTCTATTATACCTGCTTAGTGAAATATAATTCCAGATGCAGCAGGTTGATTTAAAGCCAATTTGAAATTAAATTATGGTTCCTAAATCTTTCAGGTGGGACAAGGTTATTAAAGAAAAAAAGAAAAAGAAAGAAGAGCCAAGCCAAAATGATGCATTACAGTTAATACAGATTCACACGGATAATAATAACAATTCAAATGCTGATGAGACCTTTACGAGCACAATACCAAGCAGGTGCACATTGAGCGCTGCGTCATCATTTCTATTGCTAAATAAAGAGAAGGGAAAGGCCAGCTGATGCTGCAGACTGCGGTTCTCGAGATAAATGTTAGCATGATGACACCAGTTTAGTCGGGAGCAGGGTAAGAACCGAGACGCCACTATCGACAAATGGCCTATTTAAAAACGGAGGACTGGAGTGGTATTTGCCGCCAGGGAGGCTTCAGCCTCACCTACGAAGCTCGACCTTTTTTAACCTCGCAGCTCCGAGCGACAGGAGCGGACGGCCAGCGAGGCCTCTGCTGCAGGAACAAACCAAGAAAGTGGATGAGTTTTGACAGATATTTTATTGACACGATAAGTTATTGAGGGAAGGCAACCATTATTAGCTAACACCTTATTTTCCACAACATTAAATGCCTACTATATATGGAAATCAAGACCAGAATTAAACCGTGTGTCAAGAATATTCTGATCTGAATCACAAATGACACCACTAGACATACATCTCCTTCTTTGACACACTGGCCATCAGAGTAATTAGAGCAGTTCCCAGACGATTGATTCAATTAAAATCGATAAGCTGACTGACAGAAAATGATTAAGAATAGTAGCTTTGATGTCTCTTACAAGCAAAAATGATAAACATTCGCTGGTTGTAGCTTCACAAATGTGAGGATGTCCTGCTTCTTTCTCTCTGTTGTATATCATCCTAAATTAAATATATGTATAAATGTATGTGGGTTTTGGACAGTTGGTCTGACAAATCGAGCCACTTCACGACGCCACCTTGGATTCTGAGAAAACTGTGATGCAAATTAGGGACCTAAATGATTAACTGTCATTTATGTTTTCAGGTAATCAATAAAGAAAGCGCTAAAATAAAACTTAAACTGGATTAACACAGCAGTTGTTTGTTAAGTTTAGTCAGTACCAAGTGGAAACGAAGGATGCGCCTCATTTTATCTAGATTCAGAGGTACAATGCAAAAGACACCGTGTTTGTTCCTCACTTTATTATCATAAAGTGAAAAACTATTTTAAAAGATTTGGATTAACCCCTTCCAACACAATGGACTATTGCACTACTCCTGAAAGTCAAGTGACGCTTTCCTACAGGAAATGTCCCGATGCACGACAGCACACATCCATCCCAGCCTCTGTGTAGCATCGCATGATGCTGGACTCAGTGCTGTCCATTACAAGAGCGACACAGTGGACAGATGCACATCGGCCACCAGCCTATTCACGTATTCAAGTCCACACACAGAAACAGAGAAACCTGTGAATGGGACCATTGAATACACGGCCTTTATGCTCCCTGCCATTATGCTCCGCCAGAGCCAGAGGAAGCGTCCATCTTCCCGTGGACACAGCTCAAAAACGCAACGTTTTCATACCGAACACGCACACGAACGGACAGGGATTTCTCAAAAATATCGAAACGCGACTTGCACTTCTCCCTGCGTCAATGGCCCCTCTACGTTCAGTGTCCTTCCCCAAAACTGTCACAGCAGCCAACAGAGTTCATTCTACAGAGCAGCTCCGGCAACTAACGTACAGAATATGTCCTCCTCCCATGACGCCACTGAGTTCTGTGTCATTATTGCCAGATTACAGCAGATCAGTTCGGATGAGGAGCTGAGCCTGGCCAATCAAACCTCATTTCCCACGCGACGCCAGAAATCCTGCAACGGCAGCCGGTCAGGGGGGAGCGATGCTGTGAGGCCGACACCATGAGGCAAAGGGGAAAAAAAAAGAACTGAAGTAACCATGGCGATCAGCGTGGCGAGAACAGCGAGGGGAAAACAGACACACGGCAATGCCTTTATGCTGAGATTTGTGCATTTTCTAGTCTTCACCTATAGAGTAGGCGTTCACTTACATTTTGTCACATTCTACTTTGCTTTGAACCAATTGTTTTCATTCCAGTGTTGAAAAGACAGACAGACAGACAGACAGACAGACAGACAGACAGACAGACAGAGAGAGAGAGACATGTATTTGACGTTTCTGCTTTGCAGCCGCAGCAGGCAGCTGGATTTGCAGGAAATGCTCTGCCCAGCACCAAATATCAGACGGACAAAGCTACTGGCTAGTGAAGATAGTGGAACATTTACCAGCTAAAAAGAGCTTTGCGAGCATCCTGAATATTATACATCAATAATATAATAACTACAAGTTATTCAACATGGAAAGTTGTACATTCCTCAAATTGCTTATGTGCAACAATTTCGAGAACACCGGCTTTGGAGGCCTTTTGGCTTGAAGGAAGAGCCAGGCGCTTTGACAGACCATAAACCATCATTCAAAGGATCGTCCTCCTCGCACAAGTGAGGGGGGGGTCAAACTTATTTGCGGTTATTAGCCTTGTAAATTGGAATGAGAGCGAGAGAGAGAGAAATACCACCAGTATTCTCTCCATCCAACACTCGAGGGATTCAATGAAACTTCTTGTAAGAGCCAGTAGACTTTGATTTGTCCCCACAAACACGTCCTTAATGGATTCTTTGGAAAACCCACATTACTGTGTATCATCATTTTGGAGAAAATGGTGGGAAACTGAAACACACACACACACACACACACACACACAGAGGGGAAAAGGAAAGCCAAGCTGTAACAAAGGACATCCTCCCTCTTGTTTCACCGGGACTCTACTTCCAGGAATAAATCAGAGCCTGGGAGGGGGCACCCGAGTGGAGGCAGAGGCAGACGACACAATTACGATGACGGATGTAGTCCACACTCACGGTGCGACTCGTGTTTATTGAATGCAATCTTGTGATTATTTGTAAAACCGTTTTAATGTAGAAAATACAAAAAAAAAAAAAAGGGGCAGTCAGTCCCATTTGTTGCTCCGTAGCAGAAAACGGTCATAATGTATTTGCAGATGGTCGAATTGGCTGTTGATTAAGCAAACGTTTGTCCTGGAGACTTCTACCCTTCCACCATGTAATGTAAGTTAACCGTTTGTGTCACTGTAACTCAGGGGAACGGGAGGAACGAGGCAGGAGGCGAGAAATGACCTGATGCATTCTGCCACGTGTTCGGTTCCTTACACAGCTTACAAATGTCCAAATGACGACGAACAGAAAACTAAACAAAAACACCATATAACCTAATTTTGACAATGCCACGTGATCGACTTTCTACCATCTTCAAAGTCCAGTGCAGATGTGACCCTTTTCTGCCAAAACTGAAAAGACGTGTGTGTGTGTGTGTGCGTGTGTGTGTGTGTGTGTGTGTGTGTGCGCGCAGAACTGGACGTGCCCAGTCAGCATGTTTTGGTCATTTGCAGGTCAAACGGCTTCTTGGCGTCCAGGATGAAACAAAGCAAAGTGGGGCTGAAAAGTGGAGAAGAAAACTGCTCTCTAGTTAGGGCCCGCTTAACACTGAAACACAGTCATTTGAAGTAACATTGTGCAACTATTTTACCTTAAAATAACAGCTTCAAAACAAGTTTGATGGTACAGCGGCTAAATAGGGAGAACGCCGCCTCTTTCATTGTTCTTGCACTACGTAACTTGGGCTGAGTGGGTACCATCTCCGCGAGAAGTGCATACCGCGTCACGTCACCACGTCACACGTGGGTCACGGTGGAGGCAAATGGGCCGAGCAAGAGCAAAGCTCACGCTGGCTGAAACTGCCCTCCCAAAAGCTGCACGTCACGATAAATACCAATTGTTGCACAGTGTTGCTATAAATGCTGTTGGGACAGTTACTCTAACCCGAATACTTCTTAAAAGAGCACCACAGTTTTAACGAAGACCTAGCTGACTTGACTCGGTTACCTGGTGAACGTGGCTTTTGGTTACTCGCCCTGCTTTCAACGATGGCGATTCTAAAGCCCTTACAAAGTCAAACAGTGCTGCCACTGTGAACTCATATTTCATTTCTCCTCCGTTCAGACACAGCGTCCGTTTCTCTCCCTCGCCTCCCGGCGGCGGAGCTGCAGGCTCGGCGCTCCGCTGACTGAATGAAAGGAGCTTTTGTCCGTTGCACACACTTCACCATCTCGCAGCGGTGTCAAATACAGGCGGACAAAAACGGTGGGACGAATGCTGAAACTCAACAGCCTTGAAGGTTTTGTAGGTACTTTGGCGGTTGTTTCTCACATCACTGCCTGCAGCTTATTCTTTTGACTAACCGTGAAGACACAGCATGACAAAAAGCCGCACAGATAAGTGGGACAGCAAAATGGGAGGCAACCAGGGGGAATGACCCAATGCCGAGCCGTGTATTCAGGGTGGACATGTCGCACCAACACCAGCCAATCAGTATCGCTGTATTTAAAAGCAGTATTCGGCAGTATTTTCACTTTGGTTGGGCACTGGAGGAGAAGGCCATGGTGTTAAAGGGAAACTGGTGTTTTTAACGAGCAAGAACCCGTCGTCTTCCTGCAACAACTCAACCTCTCGCGAGATTTCAGAGCGAGACGTCCGCTTCTGGTTAAACAATAATTTTTTGAGCCAATAAAAAATGACCATCCTGTAAGAGCCACCAGCAGTTTCATCCACTGCCCTTTTCCCTCTGATATTAACTTTTATTTGAGTTCAACTAAATGCCCTGAAGCTAAAAAAAAAACCCAAAACATCACCCACAGGTGGCACTGAATATGCTGGTGTGAACTGATCTCCGTGTTTTTCTCGATCCAGCGAAATGTGAAGCCTTATCGATCGTTTTAGGGAAAACGCTCCCATCCCTTTGCCTCCTTCACAGATCAAATGTCTGGTCCTGCTACAAAGCACCACTGCTGGAAGCTAGAAGGGTTTCAGTCTGTTAAAACGGTTTCCTTGGTGCGTGCTATAGCGACATTAACATTACCACACTGCTGTCGAGTCATTAGTGGAATTACACCATCGACCGCTATCCTCCGCTGACCTCTGTGCTGCATTTCACATTATGAGTTTCAGGGTTTGCTCTAGTGGGAAGTGCACTCGTTGCTTTCTGGCACAAAACAAGACGAGGGCGATTCTCTCCTAGAGCAAACTGAGCTGAAGCAAAGTCAGATCCCACACAGAGTGTAAGTAAACACATTACATCTGGCTACCTAAATTACATCAGCGATGCTACACTTTAACCTCCAAGTCAATCCCTTGAACTACCTGCGTGTTCTCAGTGAGCTGAAGATGAACACCTGACCTCGAGCCCAGCTTTCCCAAAGGCTTAATGACAGCCCCCCCCCCCCCCCCCGTCGCCCAATTCTCTGCATTAACTTGAAGAGCTTACAGACGCTTGCATAACAGCGGCGCAGCGTGCTGCCACCGCTGACAGGTATTAGCGTTAGCTGACATCCAGCCACGGCAGGAGGAAGGTGGCAGGCAGGTACTCCGATTGCTTCAAATGCAAATAAAGACATGTACAGCAGACTGGCTTAATTCTAGACAAGAAATTAATGTGCATGCATGATAGCTTTTGGATTCTGCAGGAACGAGCGGCTGGTCCACATGATACAGACACGATTTCAATGTGCTTTAAAAGCATGATCTGGCTTCTCTGCACATCAGTGACTACGACTGTTCAGTTTTTCTTTCCTTATTCCAGTTGGTTTTTCTTAACCTGAATCATTACGATGGGTCAAGTGTAGCATCGTGAATGGACTTCACTTATATTGTGCTTTTTCAACCTTAACGGTTCACAAAGCGCTTTTAAAGATTGGTCTCATTCACACACATTCACACACCGATGGCGACGTAGCTGCCATGCAAGGTGCCGGCCTCCATCGGGAGCAACATAGGATTCAGTGTCTTGCCCAAGGACACTTTGACATGTGGGCGGCAGGAGCTGGGATGGAACCGCCAACCCTGGGATTAACGCCACCCGTAAAGACAAACATCATGAGGCAAATACCTTGTTTCTAAAGCTGCAGCTGTCTGTGCCGACTCTGTCTCTCTCACTCCTCTCCTCTTTCTCTGGTCCATTTCCAAGCACCTCTCACTCTCCTTCGATCCGTGATGCCTCTTCTCTTCTCTCCCTCCCCCCCCCTCAGCTTTACTAAATCCCTGCATCCCTGCTCGCTCTGCTTTAGCTCCATCCACTGTGTTCACTGCAGTGTAATACGTCTTTCCTTTGCCCACTTCTGCCTCTATAATCATCGTCCTCAACTCCGCCTTCCATCCAACACATTTCTCTGCTCCTGTGCTGCTGCACACGCACACAAAAATCCAACCAGGATGGACTGCAGATGGCTACGGCCACATCACCTCACAGTCCCACGGTACTTTTAGTGGCGGTTATCTGATCAAATGTCTAAGCTCCCGTTTCTCCTCATATCGTGTGCACAATGTCATTTGGTGGGCAATTTTTTTGTAGGACACTGTAAAGAGTCCTTTTATATTGTTACATAACATACATCCTGTTGCATTGTATTTATAGCCATAATTAATTAATTTTAATGAGTGAAATGTACCTTAAAGAGTGTAGGAAATAGTGTAAGAGGTATGGCAATCAATGTCATGATATTGATAGGTGTATTTTTTTAAACTGATGTATCTAGATATGGCAAATATAAATATATACAAAATACAATAAAGATATAAAGTAATCAGTACAATAAACGGTTACGTACAACATGAGCCAAAACTTTTTATACTGTGTAACAACAACAGAAACTTGTAATTTGGCATTTGGAAGAGCACAGGTGTAACTAGTAACACCAACGATGGCTCCATTCCATTTAGCTGTGCCAGTGAGCCAATAACATAGACTGTATAGAGATGGACGACATGACAGCCCCCTGGTGGCTGGCTGCTGCAGTATAGGCCACAAACCCCGCCCCCCACATGTTAGCGGATTTTGGACGCGAGACAAACTGAAGAAGTAAAGGATTGAGAAAGCACATGTCAAAAAATAAAATGTTATCAAAGAAGGTTTCTGTCATTTTAGGTTGTTCAACTGTTGTATTCTTCTGATAAGTTTCATTTTAATTAGTTATTTGATGCAATAAAAAGGGGGTGTGATGTCGTGACAGACATGCTGGTGTGTTTGCAATTGGCTCGGGCGGGTGTATGGGCGGGACCTCGACACGGATCAGTGACATCACCAGTGCAAGATGGCAGGTCCTGTATCCGGGATATTTTGGCTTCACTTTTGTACAGTGAGAGGAAGTGGAGGCAGGTCGTCCATTTTTAAATACAGCCTGTGGCCAAAAGGCACAGTACCGAGGCCGTGGAACCAGCGGACCTGCATGGAATGCTATTAGGGCTCCAACTAATGGTGATTTTCATTATTGATTAACATATTGACCATTTTCCCAATCATTAGAAGAGTAACTTAAGCTACAAAATGCCCGTCACACCAAGATGACAAATTTGTCCAGCCGAGCATATCACTTACAAATATTTAGAACAAATAAAACGCAGCAAATTCTCACAAGAGAGCTCTTGTTTAGCAAATTACTTGGACACTAGTAATACGGCAGACAAGTTTCAACGTCTGCCGTAGGAAAGGTCCATTGCTGGGCAAGTCTCGCCTTTGCTCCTCCAAAAAAAGGTGCCGTTTCAATCTCCTCATCAAGCTGAATGTTTCTGCCAGTAACTCTGGAACCGCAAAGGCAGCAGAGAATCAGGAGCCTGTGGAGCCAAATAATAAGGAACCACTGATACATTTAGTTCACCTTCAGGCTTGAGGGATTTATATTTTCATGGCATTCGACTACAAGCAAAATATTTAAAATGTGTTCTGAACCTTAGAGCATGTATTGCACTCGCTGGAGAAGGTCCCCTCTCTATACGTCTACCCTGACTCAGCAGCTGAGCTACCGGTCATCGTGCGATTACCACACGTCGTCCAAATCCACACGACGGCACAGTGAAAATGTCCACAGTATATCGATAGTGTCCCGGAAGCTCTCGGTGCTCTTTCACACTCAGACAAACGAGCACAAAGTACAGAGAAACAACATTAATCTGCCGCAAATACACACTCGCTGCTCCCATACAGTCGCCTGGGCGGCTTTTAATCGGCGAAGCGCTGCAGGCCGAGAGCCACGAAATGAACACAACTGCCATAACAAGCTAGAGGGCAACAAGCTGCGTGTGGGCGTTTGTGTCAATGTGTGCGACTCAAAAGTCTCAATAAGGGCAGCTGCACATCCGCCGTGCACATATTTGTTGTCCCTTCAGAAACACAAATGATGGTCTTGGCCTTACACTTGGACTCAGAATCACAAAGCCAGCAGTGGAAGAAATATTCCACGTGGATGAGATGCCACATAATAAAACGTGTCAAGTTAAAGTATGAAGCAGCATAAATGCAATGTACAAGTCCCGGTACTTGCACTGTTCTGTCCGAGTGAGAGAGGACCTGAGAGAATTATGCTAATTGTCTTGGCGTTGCGAGTTTAAAGACACGACGTCTGCACATGTTTTTAAACCACCACTGACTCAGCGTGTCCGGCGATGTTCCCGTTCTCAGTGTTCAGCTGCTCTTCCCAGTCTCGGAATGTGGTCTCTCTGCGTTACGTAACCGACGGCCTGCGGAGGCCGGACGTGCGTATAGTTTCTGTGTGTGTGTGTGTGTGTGTTTTCATGTGTGTGCTGGGATTTAATATACAGTGTGAGCATCTTTGATTTGTGACAAGCACATCATGCAGCTCCTATTGCTTTGTTGTCCAGTGGCCCTGAATAGACTTTTCCCAGTACTTTATCTGCAGCAGCACTTAGTGAAAAAAGTGTCACCTAAATGTTTTGGTTGGCTTGATATTTGAAGGCTCTCCTATGTTGAAGCTCGAGTAAAACTCTCTATTGTTGAGGTACTTCACAAGGAAGAGAGCGCCACACAGCCCGCGCTCGTGTAACTCAGAGTTTGGACCCTCCTTTTCCCCATTGACGACATACGTGCTTTAAATATCTGCGACCACAACAAGCAATGTTTCTTTTTCCACCAACAGTCCAAAACAAAACCCTTCAATGAATTTCTGCGTGACTGAATGAAGCGATGCTCTTGTGCAAATGTTTTTGAGGACATAAAACGGCGGCAGGCATTGTAATATTCCTCTGATGCAAATTTCTCAGGGTTTTACCTCTGAAGGAAACCTCCATTACAATCCATCAACAACTCAACTTTTTTCTGAAAAGAAAATTTGGACAAAAGAATTTTTAAAAATTATTCTCAACTGTCTGAGCCTCAGAGGCCCAATGCCATCTCCAAAAACATGACTAGTACTGCTACCAACAACATTTACTTGGAGCTGTTACTGCAACTACTGCTTCCACCATTAAGAGTTAAAAATAATAACAAAAAGCATCTGTAGTGCGATTTAAGAAATGAATGATAATTATTATACCAACATGATGGGAGACCAGAAAAGAAATTGCTTACATAAAAAGGAGGATCTCATCTCCTTCTGAGATTATCTATCACACACATATATATATATATATATATATATTCACAGGAAACAACCACGTCCCTATAAAAACACCACTATATACTAAATATTCGACAGAGTACAGTAAGTCCCTGAAGGAATATCACATCATTACTATGATTAACGAGGACACATTTCATATTAATGTCATAAAGTAGCAAATGTTACAGGTTAGTTCTGTATTCATGGACGACATTGTTGTTGTTTAGGCCAGTAGACTGAGCTGCGCCCCGAGACAGCAGCCAGTTCACATCATCCAGAACACACCAGGAAGTGCAGCCAGTCTGCCTTCAGAATAAAAGCTGGGTGCGTGCGGGAGCAAAATAAATGGCTTTCAAGAGCCTCGTAGTGCAGGCATGGCAAATGACCTCACATCTGTGGCTAATCAAAGTGAATCTACGGCTATAAAAAAGATATTTTGAGCCATGTTGCATTTCCCGATGGTCTTAATAATGAGTAGGATCATATTCTAAGATGTTGATTATGTTATATGAAATAATAGATATGGAATTCCCTTGAATTGATGTTATAGGCCTCCCTTTTGTCCTTGACTTTATAGCCTGGACCTTGGTTTTATATTGTTTTTGACTGCAGTATTTTATTAGCACACAATACAAATCATTGCTCTGTTGTCGATATAGAAAACACCCTCTTGCTTTATAAACGCCAGTGTTTTTGTTTTGCACCTCGCCTTTGTACTTTTGTTTACGTTTACTTTGTGTAAACTGATGCTCAAATATTTCAAACATTATACACTTAACTTGATTATTCAGTTTTGATTCAAGTGATTTTGAGTGCCAAATTAGTACGCCTATTGATTATATATCAATTATATATCAATAAAAAAATGAATATATATATATATATATATATATATATATATATATATTTTTTTTTTTTTAAATAAATAAGTTTTTTCAAACCCTCCTCACCTGGTTAAAGCATTTCCTCAACGCTACCGGGCTTTTATTTTGCAAACTCCAAGCGGAAGTCCCACGCTCGTACTCTGTCTACCTTGCCGCTGCCCGGCGGTCTGCGACCCGCAGCAGGCCGCTGGCGGCGGTCAGCCGGTCCGTTTCCTGCTGTCCAGTCCGATTGTTCCGTTTCCGTCCCTTCACCTTATTATACACACACGCGTCGAAACACGCTGAAACACGCCGACACGTCACCGCCCCGCTGCGATAAACGCGGCCAGGCGCGTCATCAGCATCACCGCCGTTTAAAACGTTTAACGGACTGTGTTGAAGACGACGAGGCGTTTAGGAGAAGGGAGTATCGGCGTCTTCCCCGAGATGAGCGACAAAAAGGCATCACCCCCCCCCGCTCCCCCTCCCCCCCCCAGCCCCACCGACGCGATGCTGTTAAACTGCGCCGCGTCCCCCCTTCGTCCCTCCGTCTGTCCAAAAATGACGCCGCATAAACCGACATGAACGCACTCACCTTCTTGCCGCGGCCGCTCCGGCTTCGACCCACAGCGAACGTAGCGTGTAGACTCCCGGGCCGCTGCCGGAGCCTTGTTGTCTTCCTGCGTGAGACTGCGGGGCGGACAGCGCAGGATGGGCTGCGCCGCAGCGTCACGTCAGCCTGACGCCGGATTATCTCACCGGGGAGCCAGTGCAGCGTCATCAGGCCGGTCGCCCCCTTCCACCGGGGAACCAGTGCATAATCATGTCAATAATCCAATAATGCAAATAATGCAATAATTTCAATAATGTCAGACTGATGTGGAATATTTGAAATGTGGCTGTAGTGTCGCAGGAACCCGCACAGACCGGCTCTCACAGCTGGCTCCTCCATCAGCTGCAGGACAGAAGCAGCAGAAAGATCTCAGGCTGCAGTGGAAGCTGCAGGAGCTGAACTCTCTGAGCTTCATTTGTCTTTGTGTTCCGCCAGCGCTGAAGATGGTTCAGCGGTAAGGTGTCCGGTTTGAGTTCCGGCGACGTGGGATGGACGCGAGTTCGAAGCAACAAGGTGGGTGCAGGTTCAAGCGAACGGTGCTTCAGAGGGTTCAGAGGTACTTCACTGTGTGAAGAAGGTGTGTGTGTGTGTAAAAATCACAAGGTCAAATACTACAAACATCAAAAACAACAAGGTCAAATACAAAACCACAAGGTCAAATACTACAAACATCAAAAACAACACGGTCAAATACAAAACCACAAGGTCAAATACTACAAACATCAAAAACAACACGGTCAAAAACTAAACACATCAAAAACATCAACATTTTTATGCTAATATTTTCCACAATTAATTAAAAATTCACAGTTTCTGTAACGTTGTGTATTTCGGCTCTTGCCTTGTTTAGGTGAAACAATTCTGGCAATTAATTTGACATCTCTGCAGTTCAGGCAGCTGTGGATGTTAATGTTTTAATGCTTGTTGAATGAATGATGCGGAATATTTGAAATGTAGCTGTAGTTTTGTAGGAATATGAGTGCGTTGACAAGTGGGAGCAGCACGAAGGATGTAAAGGATGAAGGTGTTTTAAAAGTTGAACAAAAGCCATGATGTAAGCAGAATGTGTTGGTTTGAATGAGTAGATGAGAGTTGTGAAAGTTTGAAATGGTATAATTAGCATGTTGAATAAGTGTAAAATGTTTGCGGATTCGAACAACGGATTCCAAAGATGAAAATATTGGCAACTCGGTGTAGGTTTCATGTCTGTGGGTTTGAGAGGAAAGTGTCGGTGACACTGCTGATTCATCAGATATCCGATCTCAGGGTGTGTTTTTGCTATAAGCGATGATGGAAAACTGCTTTACATGCAACAAGATGATTCGACATTTAGAGTGTTTATATGTAGTGTGCTTGAGCAGGACGTCTACTCCTTGTTAGCCCACGGGCTGCTGTTATGCAGTGTTGTGGTTTCTTTAGGGAGCGTGAAGCATCTGGTCTCCACTGGAGTGCATTGACTCTATTTCGGGAACAAGGGCAAGGGTTATCTACCTTTCAAATATTGATTAAATCATTATCTTTTTTTGTAATCAGAGGTTAATACTAATTGAAACTAGTGGTGACAGTGAAAGGACCTGCTCTGGGTCAGGAATAAATCAGTAGGATTCAGATGCTTAAATGCTCCTTTTGTGCTTTGCATAGGCTGAGCTCCATCTGCTGGTTATGTAATGTCACTGCATTTAACAAAAGAGCATATTTCGAATGTACCCTCTTATTCCCAGTGGATCACACTCCCTGTAGGTATCCAAGGATACTGCTGTGAAGCATGCTAGATGCTCAATGGAGGCCCACATTTGTCAACAACCCCCCCCACAAAATGCTTTCAGTGGTTGAAATGAAAATGTTCTTTGTGAGCTACGTGTTACATCCTCACGTCTGGCAGCTGAGCCTTTGAACCTGAGGTCTGTGCTCGTGAGAAAACACGAGAAAGGGGGTAAAATGACCGTTTGGAATCTGTTTTATTCTCCTTTGAGAACAGATTACCTCTTGTCATTGAGATTATTGTTGTCACACCTGCACATTTGTGTTTGAATTTAGGCAACGTTCACATCAGTGCTGGGGGAGGGACAGCTGGAGATTATGAACAGGGATTGCAAGATTATGCTCCATACAGGAAAAAAAAGGTTGAAGCTGCACACTTGTAACGCCAATACATTTTAATATTTCAAATTTTATGGTGGACTTCAAAAGTGGACTTCTTGGCATCACCAGATGACTTGTGCGTCTGAAGAGCACATTGTTTTGTATCCATTTTTATTTATGTCTGTCACATATTACTGATATGAGGACACCCTACACACAATGTAATGGTTGTGACCTGTCAGGCTCTGCAAATGGGGCTGCCCACTGCTCTGGTCCACTAGATGGCACCAAAACCCTTCTTGGTGCTGCAGTGGCTTAACTTGGACAAACTAATTGGACATTGGACATACAAACCACCTGTTTCCAATCAACCTTTTAGGACGCGAGAGCTGCGATTGGCTGTCATCAAGTTCAACGAACTGCACTGCAGGTTAGTCCAGCTGAAGTCAGAGGCAGTTCAATTCACAGTTGCGTGGATTGAAAGCTGAAGCAATGGGACTTATTCTATGGTAACTTCTAAGTGGTTCTGTGTGAATCAGAATCAACGTTATACATTTACAGTGTCTAAAATGATGGTTTATTATGTAAACATGGCTTCTATTTTTTTTTAGTGTGGTGTTGCTTTCGCTGATGCTTATCGGAAGGCTTCAGGCAAACATTAAATGTAAGACTACAGTGTTCTAAAGTCATATTTTTGAAGCACGTTTTATGGATTTAAGAGCTGCTCACGTGCAATATGTTGAAGTTATTGACCTTGTGGTTGTGACACAAATTGATAGCTTTGTTTTTCAAAGGAGGGTATAGATACATTTATCATTTTTGTGGGGTTTCTAGCAGCTTCCTACCATGGCTTTGAGCCTGGCATTTGGGACACGAGCTACCAGCCCCAGGGTCCCAGCTATCAGGCTGGTAGCCCCGGGCTACTGGCTCCAGTCCCGGACGTCCCAGCCCACCAGCCCCGTGGGGCCCCGGGCTACGGCCGGAGCCTGAGTCTCAGAGGCCCCAGCCCCAGCACGAGCCCCGGAGGCCCCATCCCCATCCCCAGCCCGAGCCCGAGCCCCGGAGGCCCCATCCCCATCCCCAGCCCGAGCCCCGGAGGCCCCATCCCCAGCCCGAGCCCGAGCCCCGGAGGCCCCAGCCCGAGTCCCGGAGGCCCGAGTCCCAGAAGCCCCAGCCTGGCCTGGTGGACCCCGGCCTACCAGCCCATTGGCAATCTTGAGTCTCCTCTTCCTGCCCAGACAAAGGCTGCACACAGCACAGAGGAGTCAACAGGGTGGGTTGATTTTGGGTGATTTTGACTAGAATGAGGGGGACCCATTTTAACTGTGGCAGTAAGGACACTTTGGCTACAACCCCAACTAGACCATAAGGCATATACTGAAGGGGTAACAGTTCATTTGCTGCTGCCACTTAAGGTTAAACCCACTCATTACCACTGACTAATCTTGTCGTTTCAGATATCTCGGTGGCTTTTCAACTGATGGGTCATTGGAGAAATAAAATGCATCTTGTACTACATTGGCATGGAAGTCTAACTTATTTACAACACACTGAAAGGGTGTTCTTTGTGCTTTGCAAATAGAAGAAAGTCGCTGAACACGTGTGCTGGGCCTAGAATGACGCACACAACGCCTCTTGGTCGACTACACAGGGCCCCTACCAAAGATGGACTTAAGCAATCTGATTACTTTACAGGGTTTACTTGGCTTGATGGCAATAACCACTTTTTGAGGTTTGCCCGCTGCTCCTCGAGCTGAAACGGTTAATTTTGTGTACCTTTTTCAAAATGTTCACACTGGGTACTCCATCAGAATGACTATACACAGTTCTGCAACAGCCAGGTAGCCTGAGGTGCACAAACAATGAGATGCTGAAGAGCCAAAGCCTGTTTAAGAATACAGATATACATCTATTGTACACCACTATTTAGTTAAAAGAATTATTACTTAATAAAACTCATCAGTTATGACTGGACTTTAAATTCCCTAATTTGGACTTCTGCACCCACGGTGACGTCGCACAAAGATGGCTCCACTGTTGATCGTTGCAAAATGCTTTTTAAAGCATTTCTGAATTAGATTTTTCATGGCCTTTTTAAAATGTTTTTAATCATAGCATATCCGTACACAATTTACCTCAAGTGTGTATAAATTTTCCTTTTTGGTAGCTCGAAAGAACAGCAGTGGGGAATAGTGTTTCCCACTGTCAGCTTCACTTTGCTTCTCTGACAATGAACTAACTCAGGATCAACACTTTAGGGGACCGTGGGCCCCTGAGTGTCTGACAACGCATTTTATTACACGAAGCATGTCTTCTCTGTTTGATGAATCCCACTTTGTATCCTCACATTAAGTTGTTTTTTTTTTTATGCAACCATATGTCATGTTGTATTTACATTTTGAGTGGACACCTTTCTATCAGAACCAGCATTCACTGTTTCAGTGGTTTGAGCTGCAGAAGCTCTTCTGTTGGGTCGGACCACACGGGCCGGTTCAGCTGGTTCTCCTTCCTTGGACCACTTCTGGTAGGTCCTGTCCCCTGCAGACCAGAACACCCCACAAGAGCTGCAGTGCTGGAGATGCTCTGACCCAGTCGTCCGGCCATCAGTTTGGTTCCTTGTCAAAGTCGCTCACATCCTTCCGCTGCCCATTTTTCCTGCTTCAACACGTCAACTTGGAGGACAAAATGTTCACTTGCTGCCTCATATATCCCCCCTCCACTGACAGCTGCCATGGTAACCAGATAATCAGTGTTCTTCACTTCACCTGTCAGTGCCCATGAAGTTATGGCTGATCGGTGTATATTTGGGTTATGACTTTGGTCTTGTTATACCAACTTCGGCACCACTGACATCAGAGATGTAAATATGTACTTCAGGTACAGTGGTTTTTGGCGTGAATATAACAGAAGGTTTCTGCCGTCGTTCCCTGTGGTTTTTCTCGAGTTGAAAGTTGAAGAAAATATTCGGACGTTAAAACATTCCCTCGTCTCCTCGAAGGGACTCCAACAGGGAGTCGCGTAACGAATGGCAGGATTCTCCATGTGAGCTGGAATGACGCCGCCGCGTGCGCGTCCGTGCGCGCGTGCCGAGCGCTTCCAAATTCCCACCTTCGCTGCAGCCCGTGAACGCGGCGTAAGAGCCGCGCCGCTCAGCCGGATTTCAGCCGGCAGTTGGTCCTGTCTCTGCCGGTGACAGTCATCCCTTACACCCCCAGGACCCCCCTGGAATAGTCCACCTGGCTCACACCTGCACACACACACATATATATTTATATATTCATATGTATTTATGACACGGAGTGATGGACAAGTCTAAATGACAGCTGTGCAACAGGCGCCCGGGCTGCGAACTCGCTGAAGGCTCCTCGGCTGTGGAGGAACTGTTGCTGCGATGTCCCTGCTGTGTGTCAGAGGTAAGGTCTCACCTTTTATCTCCCTCTGTCTTCTTCTTCTTTTTTTTTTAATAATAATAATAATAATGAAATGAATAAACAAGCCTAGTTAGAAAAAGAAAAGATAAAAAGTATGTTTCCATACAAATACAGCAAAGGCATAATATTAGTGGCAGTAGAAGGAATGCAAGGACACACCTGGGAGCAGGCTGGGCAGGAATAATGTAAAGTGGAACGTTATGGCGGCTGATAGGTTTTGTCTGCCTCATTCCACCACTAGCATGTGAGCGATGACAACGGGGTTGACTGTTAACGAGTGAAGATGCAGAAAATGAACAAACTCAACAGGTTGATTCGCAGTAACGTGTGTGATTTAAGCCCCAGAGGCTGTTACAGTGTGTGTTTGACTGTGTTACATTCAGGGTCCTGGATGGGGGTCATGATGGAAATTACAACAAGCGGTTGAAACAGACTAAATGACTACGTTACTTTCTTAAAAGACTGACAGTTGTACCAAGGACTAAGACTTTGACCTGTGTATGTGTTCTTTCAAACGAAGGCCTATGTGGAGTGTGTATTTGATTTGATCCTCTCTACATTAGGGTGTTTTTGGCCCTTTTAATATATGATGCTGCAGGGCCATGTCCTTTATCTTGGAGACGTCGTCTTACGGAGTTTTAGAAAAGTTAGACTTGAATATTTCCATCAACCCTAATAGGAGGGAAACAGGACGACGTACAACCTGGAACTAGAGCTGATATTCTTACAACTGAGTATATTGTTTTTTTCCTATTTGCTGGCCGATAAGTAAAACGAAACTGCAGTGGAGAAATGCTGAAGCTGCTTCTGAGGTAATTGAGAAAAGTTTATTTCCCAACTGTTAAATGTCCCACTCAGTGCATGTCTTTGTGACTATATTTTAAATAAGTGCAATGACTTGCAATGATTGGGTCCAAGCAGGGTCATGTGTGAGAACGTATTAGCATGAGATCATAATAATGTGGCTCCAGCTGTTTTCCTCTTATCTGGAGCAACAGATTCACTTTCTTCTATGTCTCTTACGCCACGGCCGAGGCCGAAGACTCTCAGCTGCTTGTTTAAAACTGTGAGCCTTAAGATTGTCAAATTGTGGCCATATGTAAGGGTTTGAAAGTCGGTTGTAATATGTTGAAAACAACATCTCGTTTGCTGGACAGCAGTGGCCCCTGTAAAGGAAAGGAAAGTAGATTAGAGGCTCACAGGAATCTGTATAGTTCCACTGGGACATTTTTAATCAAAACCTTTCATTATCAAAGGAGGAAAAAAGCAACGGTTTTAAAAAAATAAAACCCGAATTAGCCTTTAAGAAGCTGCTAGCTCTTAATGAATATTATAAGTTTCAGTGGAAAGCTTCATGATCCTCATATAAACCGCTCCCAGACAGCAGCACAGTTCTGGGGGGAAAACGAGCCGTTCGTATTAAATATCGAATAAAAAAAATCTTCTGAAATACGTTGATATAAATATCAACGTATAAAAATACATATCAGTGGAACCCGTGAGGAGAAGATGCTGGATCGTAAGTGGCGGCGAGGCGGAAGTGAATGAGACATTGCCACGGTGCCCTTAAGCAAGTCACTTGTTGTGCAGCTCATCAGTTGGTTTACAGAGCAGGAGACTGCAGGCGTGCAACCGAAAGAATAAGAAACAGGCTGTTGCTGAAAACTAGCATGTGCATACAGACAGATAAAGTTCAGCTCATTAAAAGGTACCACATAACCGATGCATCCCACACTTCCGCCGCTTTATTTAACGTCCTGGCTGCTTTCCAGATTACAAAATGCTCCTCTTTCACAGACATGCTGATTGATTTTCACACCATCAAACTATTGTCTGCCTATCTCTAACTCTCAGCCTCCGGCGTATTGTTTCTCACTGATCGCTTTTGACCATTTCTCATCTCGTGGGTGTGAGTGCTGCCTGAGGCTGGAAGGCCACCGCCACCGCCACACTCGTCTATTACAGAGTGATGAGAATAGAGGCGAGGTCGGAGGGGATGGACGAGGTGTAGCACAGCTGGGTCGCAGTGGGCTCAGCCAAGTGGAATTATAAAAAAAAAAATAGTTTTCATAGCTTCATTGTTTCAAGGCTTGCACAGAGATCGATGGAGAGTGCGGCTCACGTTCACCTGTAGCAGCGAAGCCTGCAGTGTTTCACGGCAGACCGTTCCCGAGTCTCGCTGCGTTCATCTGAGTTAGGCGCGGAGCTCGAGGCGGACGACGGGACCCAGAATCCACAGCGATGCAATCTGCCACGTTCGTGCCGCACGGCAGTGTTTCCCAGCCCAGGTGCACCTGGTACTCCTGCAGTTACCGGGAGGGTACGTGGAAAAGTTGTGAAGCTCGGCCAATTAGAAAAAACGTAGAAAACTCTTTGATAATAAATATAAATCCACACATTTGTGTTCAGGAGAGAGTGTGCGGATGTCAGAACTAGAGATGAAATGTCCTCTCTGTGTGTGTGTGTGTAGGATAATGGCACCAGGTCAGGAAAGAGGATGGAGGACAGACCCTGCGTCTGTGTGAAGCACGAACTAACCTCAAGGAAACCATCCTTGTTTCTTGAGCGCTGTGACACCTTGCAGAGTCTATTCTCCCTCCTTCCTTGTTGCGTCGAGGGCCCCTCAGAGCCCGCATGGTGGCCGGCAGTCAATGGCTGCAGAATGTGCAGCCGAGGATGGGTGGACGCAGTCTCTGACGGCACCAGTCAGAACCCACACTCAAGCTATTTATAGGTGGCAATTAGCAGTAGAATAAATGCATACGTAATAATGTAATGGTATTGAATAATTTGTGTTGAGTCAGGCTACTGTGGAGAAACAGGGAGAAAACATACTGCAATAATGGGAGCTGAATGCATGCAGGTGCACTGCTGGTCACGTCGAGATAGCAGCGAGGGGAGTGAAGCTCTTCTTCGTTTGTGCAGGTCGGCACAAAAACCTGAGCTGGGGTTCACTTTTATTTTGTAACGCAAGATGAAGGCCCCGCTGCGGATTCACGAAGGCAATAACCCAAAGCATTTTGTAGGCCACCAGACGCCACAGGTAAGGAGAGTGGGTGAGGACAGACCAGGTCAGCGAACGCACCGCCGGCACACTGTGCCGGAATGAAACAAGTAAAGCTCCAGCGGCCCGTCTGGGGATAGAGGGGGAATAATCCCCTGGCCATCTGCTGCGTTTGCTGTCCTGTGTGTTTATGCTTGTGTGCGTGCGTGTGTGTGTGTGTGTGTGCGTGTGCGTGTGCGTGTGCGTGTGCGTGTGCGTGTGTGTGTGTGTGTGTGTGTGTGTGTGAGCTGTGACTCATGTGGGACAGGGGATCCACGCCCTTCTTTTCATTCCCTCCTTTTTATATGATAATGCTACTTCCTGGTGTCAGGCTCGTCATACAGTTATGGCCAACCGGTGTATACGTGCACACACACACATATGTACAGACAATGTATAGTAATAATAATTATTATTATTATATGATAATCATGTAAAAATAGCATTGAATAAATAAAAGATAAAAGGGTGAGGGGGGCGTCATCGCACGTATATAAATTGTGACCTGTATTGTGCTGTTTGTAGTGTTTGTCTATTATTTTTAATATAATATGCCATATATTCAGTACAGATTGTGCATTCCGTCCAGTATACACCACATGTCTCGAGCTGTTGCTTAGCTTTCAGCATGGTTGTTGGCAGTGGTAACATCATGCTGTTTGCTTATTTATTTTTAACCTTTTATTTTGAAAAGATGTGAACCGTGCGGCTCCACAATTAGGAACCGGCCCGCCCTCATCATTTAAAAGGGCCGTAGGATCGGACAGCAGCATAGGTGCATATGTGAGATGCCCAAATGCACCTCAGTCAGTTTATGCTGACCAACACACACACAGAGACACGGGTCCAGATCCACAGTGCTTGTGTTTATTAGGCCGGCTTGGCGGAGGTCTGCTGGGGCTGTCGTTTAATGGAAGTGAGAGGGTGTTAATGACACGGCCACCAGGTTGCCAACCTCCACACACTCAAACCCACCGCGAGTCGAAGGACCAGAGCTAAAAATAGAGCACACCGTCTGGCCTCTCGTAATGACACTGCTCCCGTCCACGCCTGTCTGCCCGCTGAGCGTGTCTGATCTGCTGCTCCTGTTCAGCTGATTTGTTTTAGGTGTTAGTGGCCCCCGAGAGAAATGAATGAGCGAGGAACAGATTAAAGTTCTGCTCGATGAGTAATGCTTTACGGGTTTTTTTTCATTGCCTGCAGGGTAAATCCTCTTTTGCCTTGCACACCTACTGTATGCAGAGATCAGCAGGTTAACAGTCAGTGACTTGCTCAAGCAGCTGGTTTTGCCACCACGTACCACTGTAATGAAGACATCGCCGCAATCTTTATAGATTACTCCATTTTGTTTGTTCAGAAAGCAGAAGTGTGGACTCAGGTCACATGACTTGGACTCGAGTCAGACGCGAGTCACGAGTCACTCGACAAAATCAAAGAAGACTTGCAACTCGACTTGGACTTTAACACCGATGTCTCGCGACTCCTCTTGGACTTGAGCCTTTTGACTGGAAACAATTTGATGGCTTCACCTGAGCCGAAAGATTAAAAAGTGTGTTATATATTAAACATAGAAAACTCACTCTGTTGTGCTACTCGTTATAGCGCTATATGCTTTGGAAAGTGCAACGTCAGCACAATGTTTTTAACGATTAAGTTGCACTGGTTCTTCACACTCTGCATCAGCCTCAGCTGTACTTTGTGTTTTGTGCTAATTATACTAAGATATCGAACATGGTCGACATTAATCTTATCATTAATCGCTCCGGCAGCGTTTCAGTTAAGTGCCTATGGTAGAAGAGGAAACGAGTGTGTTTGCCTTTGTCTTGCTCTTGTTTTAAACTTTACTTAAACAATGTGACCATTAACCCGAACCATTCAGAGAAGAAAGGTGGTTGAATCAGTGAAATGCTTAGGCACAGACACAGACCCCCCTCCGAGGGCTCTCACTGTATGTGGCCTGGTCCGAGCAAGGCGGTAGGACTCCGGCTGAACAAGCTGGGGAGTCATCACCCGTGAAAAAAAAACGTCTTTAATTCACCGCTGAGGGGTTATTTCCACCCCTGAGCTTCAAAGCCGCACTTTCACATGTCACTTCAAAGAGATAAAGCCAGAGCGGCCATTAAGTGGTCGCAGTTGGAGCTTAAACTTAATGATGAGTAGAATGTCATCGGCGTACGGTGGAAATGACACATACTCATTTTGGGCTTTGTACTACTGTCAACTGTGATCGTTTCTTCAGAGTCAGGCTAAAATTGCACTCTACACTGATGGCTGTTAGCCCTGTGTAGAATTTGGACATGGGTTGCCAACATTTGCATTCGCCGTTGATGTCATTTTTGTGCTCTTAGGGCTCCAATAACCTCACTGCAGAAGTAATAAGTAAGTCAGAACATTATGTGCTAAATGTGTTGCCCTAGTGATAGTACAGTGTACAGACCGACTTTCTGCGTCAGCGTTGGCGTGCCGCACTTGTAGTGCTTGCTGATGCACAGAATGGAGGGTTGATTAACAACACTTGCACTTTTATCTCCAAATGAAGTGGTTCAACTACTTGTTAACAACCAGTCGTGTTTTTTGACCTGTTAGACTTTGTTGTGGTGATGTGGCAGCATTCGCAGCTCTAAGCCTTTTACAGTTCTTTGGTGACTTCAATCTTATCTTATCTGATAGGAACGATGGCCAAAAACACGGAAATAAGACTGAAATTGTAATATCATAATTTAACTTAGTTAATTTAACATAATTTAGCCACATCTTCACTTCTTCTTGGAAAAACATGTATGTGTGAGGGCAACTTGTACTTGTGTCCGTGTGTTTGTTTAAGCTTCGTCTATGCATGAGTGCCTGCACAGCCTCATTCTTTTGTTTGACTAATGTCTAAAATGGAAATATTGTCAATTTCTGGTTTATTAAATCAATAAAACATCAAATAATAATGTGAAAAGGCCACATTATGCAGACGTGTTGTCTGTATTGTAAAATTAATTTCAGCCTGAAATGTGCGAAAACATAATTCTTTTGTAAAAACAAAACAATCTGGCCATCTGTAGTGTTAGAGATGTGTCTATGACATAACTCCTATACAGAAGAGCTCTTCAGCAGCAGGTTTAATCTGATCCACGACTCACCACGTGAACGTCAGCATCAGTTGCAGAATGACGTTCCTCAGAATTCATGCCGGTCAAAAGGTTTTCTGCTTCCCTTCCCCTTCTCTTTGGTGTTCACACACAGTACAATGCACCAGGGTCTGGTAGATTTCAGCCCTGCTTAAGGCATTAGGTCGGGGGGATTATCCCACCAGCAGCAGAAGCACGCATCCTGTCATACAATCACTCCGGCAGACACGTGTCTGGTATCTGGCCTGCTTTACTACCTCAGATCAGGGAGGGCCTGATGCTGACCCCTACCGTGGGCTGAAATGTGACACTGACCCTGTTTATTGTATAATTTTCTGTAAGAGAATGACCGCAACTATGTCATAGTGTAGAAATCCACTGGCATTTGATTTGATGTTTAGGGTGCCTTTTGACATCTGACCAGACACAACAGATAACTCGGGCTCATTTACTCATTTCATTTTTCAAGTGTCTTGTCTGTTGATCAACGTGCAAATATTCCTGCTAAAAACACATTAAACCAAAATGAAATGGATTTGATTGTTTTGTTATCAATTAAGGCAATTGTATTAATAAAGCAACAGTAACAAAAGCAAAAACAATAGGTAATAGTAAAGCTATCAGTACTGTTCATGTGTGTAGAGGTGTTTCTCATGGGTTTAGAGTTTATTCATGGCGGTCCAGTTTGACAACGTTTGAGAATCGGCTGCAAAACGTTACTGCATTCAGAAGCCAAGTTAAAGTAGTCATTTTTCCAGGCTGCACCTGAATGCACCATTCTGACAGACTTTTTATTGTATCCTAATTTTAAACTATGTGCCTCTGCGGACCTCTGACAGGAAGAAAAAGTCTTTTTGGCGGGCCACCAAGATTATTTATTTACTGTGTCGCACATGTAACAAGTGTGCAGCCCACATGGACTCACAAGACACCAAAGAAGACTGACATGACATGAACAGAACTTCTCACATTATATTGCAGCCAAACAACCTTGTCTCCCGTCCCATACACACAAAAGGTTCCCTTCCTAAAACACAGCTCAATGATTTATGTCTTTATGTTTATGCCTGACGTTCGGAGGTTCTCACCAGTATAAATAATATGACATCCTCATGTCAAATCTTTTGTTTTCCCTGTGACATTGTGTTCAAACATCCCATGTCACACTCCCTCATAGTGCTCTGACTTTAAACAACATGACCTCCATCGATCGCCTCCATTATTATTAAATGTCTGATGTCTGCTGCTGACCTTGGACAAGTGTTGACAGACACCTTTCTTGTTTTAGTTTTTTTGCGGGACACCCCAAAAGAAAGATCGCCTGTTGAGAACGAGCCCATCGCAGTGACGTTTCTCGACGTTTTAAAGAAAGACAGCTCTGACGTAAATATTGCAGCAGCGTTAAGGAATCTGTGATGTGCTGCTTGGCAACGTGTGACCAGTGTGACCCATTTGATGCTCAAAATATGTTGCGTGATGCATTATATCAGAGTGTGACAGCTGGCATCTCTCAGCTGTGCAATGCCAATCTCAGATAGCCACGCTGGGAAAAAATAGAAAGTGTGTATTTTAATGCCAGTTCAGCGATAGAAGCATCCTTCTTCTGTACCTGTGATCTGGAGAGGAGCCGATCACTCCAGCAAACAGAGGAGGAATCATCAGCCGGGCTTACGTCATCTGCTGCGGGAGGAACATTCAGTAACAGCTGAGAGCAGCGCTTTGCGAAGTTCATCTTTTGGACTGTCAGACCCATTCTTGTCTTTCCTCTATTTGATGGATGGATTTGAGGATGAAACTACATTTGCTAACAGTAAACGGCACTTTTACCTGGCCTTTGACTGGAAGATTCAGATTCTGCCTCGACAGGGGTGGCACTTTGATTTGCTCATTTGCAAAGCGAGGATGGAAGGATGGATGTCGTACAATCATAAGTCTGTGCTGCTGAGATTTACAAAAGAAACAACCTCTCGTGGGGCTTGTAAAACAAGCTAGATGTCCAGACCAACTTCACTTCACAGCTTCACCTAATTAATTGCCAACCTGGGATCAACAAAGCCCACACAGTTGTAAACTAAACTCTCCATTCTCCTGGACATGTAACCGCTTTAACAAACATTAAGTAGCCTCAAACTCACTTGGGAACCATCAGGAGTTAATGTAAGAGGTGCATGCACCTAGTCTCTCTCTGGTGCTCTGCACAGTCTTCAGTAAAGGGGATTTTCAACAGCCATTGCACCCTGTGCTGTTTTACACTTTTTGCCCCATGAACAGCTTTGGAAGCGTTGGACAAAGACGGCTGGACAAAAAAAAAAAAACCCCAGATATATTCTATTCTGCTCAGAAAGATAAATGTGCAGCAGTAAACGGTAAACTTGTTGTTCGCCCCAATCACCTGATCCATGTTTGCCAGCCCAGATCACAAAGATTTACTGCTGCATTTGATACGGCTCACCATGGCATTTTGAATCAATAGACTTGAGAAATGGGTGGGTCTCTCTGGAGTAGTGCCTTCGCTCATACTGGTCAGGATGGGAGCTTTTGTGTCGCAGACCGTTTGATATTGATTATTGTGCTCCTCCAGGAAGCATCCCTGTTCGACCGCATATGTGATGAGGACGGTGCATTTTTTCAAAATGGTCTAATGTTGTTCACGGGCGAGATGAGTGGCTAGTTTAACAGCAATGATGTAAATGTCTTTAGGCAGCCAAAGAGGTAGGAAAAATTCAAATCTCTTCAAAAGTAAACAACTGAGCGTCTGAGTGTCACAGATCTTTTCAACTTTCAATTACGTTTTTGTGAGCATTTTATGCCTTCATTCGACGGCTTATACTAAAAGGGGTGACAGAGTGATGGATGGTTCCCAGGCCGGACACAAACCAGAGCAGCTGCAGTTCACCAGGGCTTCTATTATTCACCAACATTAAATTCATTCCACAAAGACCGGTGAGAGAAATTCTCAGTATGAGATTGCATCGAGTTGCAAGGAGGTAGTGGGACAGTGGCCTTCTGTAGTGTACAGCATTCAGCGTATTCTGAACCTTACACTCCTCTCCTCTCTCTCCTCGGTAGCACCATCGTGAGTCTCTCTCACAGCGTCGGGCCACTCACGCAGGTATTGTCAGAGTTCGGCTGGCGCTCGACCAGCGAGGCCAGCGAGGCTTCCTGCGAGCCTCAGCCAAGCAGGCGCGAGTGACACACAAGGCAAGCTGTGCTGACAGCCTAAGACAAATGACCTGTTAACCACGTTTCCCTCACTGCCAATTGTTCTCTGTGTCTCTCTAATCACATCTCACACTTTTGGGCCGTGATTGAATAAACGGATTCATCTCCCTTAGTGAGAATGTGCATTTAAACCTCATTTAAATAACTTAATTACCTTAAAAAGGCAATAAGCTTTGTATACTGTTGGGAAGTAAAATCACAATAACACATCTTTTGGGGGCTTAATTGCATTGTAGATCGACATCAGTGGCTTTCTTATTAGCCCAAAGCCCAGCACACGTTGGCATTTCAGGACACGCTGACATTTCACGACCTTCTCTGCTGCATTGTGTGTGAGATCTCACGGCTGCAGCTTTAAGTATTTTGTTAAAGGTTCCTTCATTTTTTACATAATTCTCACAATATATTTGTGTTGGGTTTTTTTTTCTGACACACAGAACCACTGTGTTATGTTTCCAAATTCAATGCTGGCTTAAAACTAATTCGTTCGTAGCAGTGGCTTCCAAACCTTCGTCGGTCATGCCCCACGTTTGGAGGCCAAAGGTATTTCACGCCCGCCCGCAATAAGCAAATTGATTGCATTTTGGAGTAACACTTGCAAGCACACGCAACCCCATATTTCTTCTCACATTTGTATTATTTCTGTCGTGCGAAGGCAAAAAAACAGGTTTTTGAGCAAGAGATTTAGCACAGACAAGACACAAGTTTTAATATTTTAAGATAAGATTAGATATTTATTCATCTCCAGATGGGGAAAAGGAAAAGGCCTGAGTATATTTGGTCATATTTTAGTCAGAAGCCTTGTTTTGATCTGCTTCCGTTTGCCCTGTTAAAGTTACTGCATCACGCTGCTACTCAACACTTCCTGTATCCGTTTCAAATTAAAAGCCTTCTAGCGTTTCAGTGGACAGAAACCCTTAACTTTCACTTCTTAACAAGGCTTTTATTGTGTAACATTAACAAAACGCCCGCAGTGACTGGAATCGGACAATAACACTTTAGATGAGTGACGCAGAACAACAGTGTTGAAAATAGCGCGATTATGTTGTTGAGTTTATTAAATTAAGGCAATGCAAATATAAAGCCGTGCAGTCGGCTTGTCTTGAGTTTTGTTTTCTACAATCTTCTGCCTAAGGCTTCATATCAAAGGGCCGATGAGAGTGGATTCAACCATGCAGTCTTTGTACAGATACATACATCTGGAAAACCAGAAAAATATTATAATAATAATAATAAAGGTATCTGCTAAAACTATGTACTCTGTAGGTTCAGCAGTGTGAGTGACCATTTCTCATCACACAAAGACAACACTTTTGGAGCTTAAATGGATGATTGCCCCGTTATCTAAACATATTTACAATTCATTAGTAGTATGTGTTGTACAGTAAGAGCTGTAGTGGTTTGATTTAACTATGACCCCTGCGATAAGGTGGCCACACATTTATTGAAATTATCCAGGTTCACTGTCTGTCATAAGAAATGTGTGTCATAAGAAAAGCATCTGTCCACCCACTGGACAAACCATTTCCCATCACTAATGTGGCCCAATGGTTATTTATGAGTTTAGCACACTGTGTTCATTGTCTTTTCACAACTCGTTTCCTTGTTGCTTGTTTCGATTGACACAGAATACATTTAGACTGCATCCATTACCTAAACAGACATGGTTTTATACTTTAATAATGGCCTCTCTAAGAAGCACAACTAACCCTGAAATAATAATAATAATAATAAGGCTAAATATAAAAGCGTCAATGTCTTAGTTAAAATCCATAATAGCTAAAGTCAAACATGCTAAGTGCTCTGGTGAAGATAATGAATTAATGGTTAATTAAAAATGTTGGTTAAATCTCAATGTTTGGCAGTTTTTGCTAATGGATTTGTAACGCACCATGAAGTCAGTAATTCTACTTTTTATATGAATTTATTGATTTATTTTGCATTTTCTTTTGGCATGTTGTCCTAGTTCTCTGATAATATGCTCCCTTGTTGGCATTTATGATATGCACTAATGGTCTACTGTTACGACCCGGTCTCGCAGTCTAGGGGAACTGATGAGATCGTAACATAAGGTTTTGGAATGTCTGGGATTCGTCGGACAATTACCCACACGGTGT
>JAVQJF010047489.1:0-10154 GCA_036023855.1 Gadopsis marmoratus
TGTCTTATTTTTTTATTATTTTATTTATTTCTCTTTATATTTCCACATTTATTGTGATATTCTTTTATTCTTTTATTTACATATTTATTCTTTATTGTGGCACTCCTATCATTCCATACACACATGTTGGAAGCATTACTAACGAGGTAACTGTAAGTTAAGGATCTGTCTGGCAGGTAAGATGAGACGGTACAACTGCCACGTATTTTTGCCAGGTGCAGAAGAGGGATCTCGTTATATCAATCTCAAGTTTTGGGCCTGTAATTTCTTCTGTTCAGAGACCCGATTGTGGAAGTGTAGAAGGTCAAACTACTTGACGCACGTCATCGCAAGTAGGACTAGTAGGAGTTCTCTATTCGCTTTGCTCTTTGGCACCCTCTACAGGGCCGCCGCTATAACGACAGAGTTGAAATGATCACTGATCCTGGATCAGGCTCCGGAGAGGACATATGTTTCGTGGTCTCCTGCCATTGGTCCAGACGCACCGTCTAGTTGTCCAATGGCACGCCGACATCTGTTCGCTGGGGCGACTGTAAAATGTTCTCTTCCGGTTAGAGACGGTATTCACCGCTCCGCAAGGACGCTGCCAGCACTGGGGACGGAGAGCTGCGATGGGCAAAATGCAAGTCCTGGGTGTCGCTGCGCTAATATTGGCGGTGTGCTGCGTACACGCAAAGGTGCACTTTCGGGAGGAGTTTCTGGATGGCGGTAAGTTTGGCGCAGACCCTTCTAGCACGTTGGTTCACTGCATGTTAGCTGGACTTGTTGGGTCGTAATTTTGTAACAATTAGCATCGTGGGATTCTCTTGAAATCCTGCTCCCCTCACGAAACGGCTTTTTGTTGGGGTTTTTTTGGGGTTTTTTCTTCAGTCGGCGATTTAGTAAAAATAGACCCCCCCCCCCACCTCCACCTCAGTTTCCCAAACTTTCACTTTGTTGCTAGCTGGCTAAGTTCAGCAAGGCCCCGCAGCTAGCAAACCACATGCCCTGTAACGTTGCCGTGTGGATGTGTAGCTTTTAGACGTTTGAATGGGCCCTTGAGCAATGTGACATTCGGGAAGTAGCCTGATGTATCTGAGAGCGGTGCCCCCAAAGTGTTGGATTTTTCTGTCCAGATGCATGGAGGAGTCGCTGGCTGAACTCCAAACACAAGTCGGACTACGGAGAGTGGAAACTGACGGCAGGCGACTTCTATGGTGATGCCGAGAAAGACAAAGGTAAAGGGTTTGCGTTCTTAGCCGCATATTTTGTAACAAGAATTACGCGATTTCACTAGTGATCGTGCTATGTCAATTATGGCTGGATCAATGGACCTTTTGGGACAGCTGTCTTTACCTTAAACAGCTCTCTGTGCCTTGATGCTGTGTTGCAGCAACAGTTCTCAGGCTGTTGGCCTCAAAGAACCCGTTTAGTGTTTGTCTTGGTAAAGCTTTCCTTTTCACTTTCTGTTTCAGGTCTGCAAACAAGCCAGGATGCTCGTTTCTATGCTGCCTCTGCCCGTTTTGAACCTTTCAGCAACGAGGGCAAGCCTTTGGTCATTCAGTTTACAGTCAAGCATGAGCAAAAGATTGACTGCGGTGGTGGATACGTGAAGGTCTTCCCCGCTGACTTGGATCAGGCTGAAATGCATGGAGAGTCCATGTACTACATCATGTTTGGTAAGTAATGGTCAATTATAATTGAATGGTTACAAAAGCAGGATTTGGAACACTTCATAATTTAATTTACTACACCCAGGCCCCGATATCTGTGGCTACAGCACCAAGAAAGTCCATGTCATCTTCAATTACAAGGGCAAGAATCACCTCATCAAGAAAGAGATTAAGTGCAAGGTAACTTTGGCATTTAAAATGTAGAAAAATAGATTTGTCACAAAATATCCAAACACGCACTGCCTCTGCACCGGTGGTTAACACTTCTGTTTCTTCTAGGATGATGAGCTAACCCACATGTACACGCTGATCCTGAATCCAGATCAGACCTATGAGGTGAAGATTGACAACGAGAAGGTAGAATCTGGCAGCCTGGAGGACGACTGGGACTTCCTGCCTCCTAAGAAAATTAAGGACCCCGACGCCAAGAAGCCAGAGGACTGGGATGATCGTGCAAAGATTGACGATGGTGATGACACCAAGCCTGAGGTACTTTTTTTGTTTTTTTTGTTCTCCTTTGCACTAATTGAAAGTGCTGTTAATGTGAGATGCTAACGAGAGGAGTGTTTGTCCATGTATTTGTCTCCAGGATCTCCACAGGAGTCCTGGGATACATTTACATTTTTGTTAGTTCAACTTCTATATTGGGATTATTTGTTGTTCTTTAGGACTGGGACAAACCTGAAAACATTCCAGACCCTGACGCTAAAACACCTGAAGACTGGGATGTGGATATGGATGGAGAGTGGGAGCCACCCATGATCCCCAACCCAGAGTACAAGGTAGGCTGAAGCTTTGTATGATCTCCTGTCTGACAATGCTGCTAATGCCTTTGTAGCCTGATAAATAATTTCTGTATTGCAGGGAGAGTGGAAACCCAAACAAATTGACAACCCCAACTACAAAGGATCCTGGCTGCATCCTGAGATTGACAATCCTGAATACAGTCCTGATTCGAATATCTACAAGTTTGACAACGTTGGTGTTTTAGGTCTTGATCTTTGGCAGGTGAGAGAGCGAGAGATCATCTTTGAATAGCAATGTTATTGCCGTAGTGATGCTTCAACTACAATATAACACTTGTTACTTTTTATTTCAGGTGAAATCTGGTACCATTTTTGACAACTTCCTAATCACAGACGATGTGAAGGAAGCAGAAGACATTGCAAACGAGACATGGGGTGTGACAAAGGTATGCTGGTGTTCTTTTTACACCATGTTTTGTCAGTTGTACAACACGTGAAACTATTGCCGCTGACTAGATTAAGAGACATGATTTGTGATTATCGAAACTTTCCCCCCAGGAACCAGAGAGGAAAATGAAACAGGAGCAAGATGACCTCAAAAGAAAGGAAGAGGAGGAGAAGACGACCAAAGAACAGGACACTGAAGATGAGGAAGATGATGATGAAGACATGGAGGAGGAAGAAGAAACAAAGGAAGACCTAGAGGAGGCACTTTCAGAAATGGATGATGAGGAAGGAAATCCTAAAGATGAGCTTTGAGGAGATGTGGCCAGAGATTTTGTCTGCCCCTCCTTTAGAAACTCTGTCCTGTATTTCCCAGGGGTATTGTGGCTGCTGTGCATCCTTTCCCTGAGATTTGGACATACCCTACATTTGCCCTCCAAATTGGGTTGTGGTGGCAAGTGGGTGTTAATGGAGTTTGTCCTTTAATTTTGGTCATGTATATTACCCTGTTTCCCCTAAACTACTGTCCACCTGCAAAGTCCATTCCTCATTTTGTAATAACAAGAAAAGGGAGGCACTGACACCTTTTCTTTTCTTTTTTTCTTTATCTACACCTCTACTTAGTATGCAGGTTTGGTTGCACAGTTTGGTAAATGACATATTGAGATTTGTGGAGAATACAGTTTACCTGTTCACAGTTTCACTTTATTGTCCTCAAAAGGAAATTGCTCTTGCAGCCTGGTAAAACAAAAGGCATGACTGAACATACAATGCATAAATGTACCATAAATTTACCATAAACAAATCATCACTACAGACAGAAATCAAGACTTCAATGTAATGTATCATGGTTATGTCTGTGGCACTGATTCTTTAAGGCATTTGGAATGAATTCTTTAGACAAATTAATCTTCATCCAAGTCCAATAAAATTGTTTGTCTATATTGAAATGGCATGAAATCCACACGTCTTCATGTCAATGTGATGGGACCTGCATTGTATCCTGAAAGTCTGGAAGAAAAGATGGTGAGGCCCTGGTTTACATGTCATCACTAAGGATCACTTATTTTATTGGACAGAATGTTATTGATGCCAAAGTTTTTATTAAAAGATTATAACCTTATTACCTGGTCATATTTTGTATTCCATATGTACACTTACATACATTGGTGTAGTTTAATGTAAATGATAAGCGCCCTAACCCATTGCACCAGGGGAGAAGATAAAATGGATTCCATTTCCTCGGATTAAGAAACCATTTTCAAAACTCTAAAGTGCCGTGTCTCGTTTGGCAAAACAGAAACTAAGAAATTGTACCTAATTTCTTTTTTTAAACCTATTGTTAGTCATATTCTCGTCGCAGGATAAATCTGCTAGGGGCAAAATTTAGATCCAATCTGAGCTGCTAATGGCCGCTTCATTAAACATTAACCAGAGACCAATCCGTCCTGCTGCTGCTGGAGTACTGAACTCGCTGTAAACCAGCAGTTTAAATATCCCATCTCTCAACGCCTCTCTGCGTCAGGCATTGCGTGGTTCAGAGTTTCGGTAGGCCAATGCCCCTAGTGGGGTGACCGAGGCGGTGCACCGGGCAACCGGAACCACGGCCCCCTCCTGTCTGTCGCCGCTCGCGACCGCGCGGCTAAGGGGCGTGTGCGCGCTCCCGAGACACCAGGAAATATGGCGGCGCTTATGACTCTCAGCCAGGTAACAGCTCTCAATAGCTCAAGAAAAGGCTCACATTTTAAATACCCACCATTGTCAACTGGCAGTGACAGTCGTCGTACGGTCCCACCGCGTTGCTAATTTGTAAGCTTGCTGGATATTGGCCAGCGGAACCGTACTAGCAACCGCTCGCCGGCATGTTAACGCGGTTAGCTTAGGTGGAGTACGGATAGCAAAGTTACTGGACGCTTTCAACGGAAGAAGGAAGCTGCTGTTGCAAGGAGAGCAGTAACGTTAACGGTGGGGTAGTACTGCGCTGAAAATGGAATTACTGTATGGACAGCTAGAAACAACCCTTTAGGTGGCTAACGTTAGCCACCGAAGCTGGAATGATGTACATTCTGCTACCTTTACTGCTATTCCTAGCTTCCTGGCAACTTCATGTGGTTTTATGTGCTTGCAGACACGCACACAGACATTTTTAACGTAGCTGGTGTTACAGTTCTGCCCTGTCTCCTCCTCCAGTTATCAAGTGGAACTCCAGCCTATGAGAACTATTATAGACAGGTACGGTCGGGATTACTTCCACGATTTCCTCACTGGCTCTTGTTGTATTCCTTCAGCCGAATATCATCTATCGCATAACATCAGTGTATGAACACAGTTTTCTCTGCTGTATCCACTTAGTGTTTTGTTGTTGATTATTTGTAGCTGGATCCGGGAAACGCAGGCAAAGTGTCGGCTGGAGATGCAGCTCAGTTCCTTAAGAGGTCTGGGCTGTCGGACAGTACATTGGGGAAGGTGGGTCACAAACCTGCATACATGCACACACACAGAAACAACCATATATATTCAGTCAATAGCAGCTGAGCTAATTTGTTTGCTTTCCATGTCATTATTTCAGATTTGGGATTTGGCAGATTCCGAAAGAAAAGGCTATTTGGATAAGCGGGTAACATTTCTCTTGATATTCTCTGTAGATTTGCGGTGGTTGGTAATGCTGATGTGTGTATAAAACACCGGATTTGCCTTGCTTTCTTCCTCTTTCGTAGGGTTTCTTCATAGCTTTGAGACTGGTGGCCTCAGCACAGTGTGGAAATGATATCAGCCTCAACAACCTCAACCAAAACTTAGCTGCGCCCAAATTTGTAAGTGATGACTCCTGACAATTGCAGTATTCAATGATGTGTCGGGGAACACACTGGACAGAGAAAAACTGCTTCTTCAGCTCATGAGACATTAATGGATATTGAATGTTTTAGAAAAGAATATTGTATGGTACAAATTGCATCTCTGTCATTCTCCCATCTTCATACAGCTGTTTCTGTGTTTGTCTGATCTGCTTGTTAGTATCTTATCCTCACTTCATTTTTTTTTTTTTTACAGAATGACACTAACAGCCCATTATTAAGTGTTTCTGTAACAACAGGACCTGACTCACAGTGGGCAATTAGGGTAAATTTATACCATTTGTCAAGAACATTCTTGACGATGTAAGAACATCAAGCTTGTCAACTTAACTTTGATTTTTTTTCTTCCCCAGCCTGACGAAAAAGGGAAGTTTGAAGGCATTTTTGAGAGTCTGTCCCCTGTAAATGGCCTCCTCCCCGGCGATAAAGTCAGGCCAATTTTGATAAACTCCAAGCTACCTCTGGATGTGTTAGGAAAGGTGATATTACATATTAGAATGATGTAACACATTCTTTTTCATTGACATTGCAATGTCAAACAATTCAAAGCAACAAAATCTTGTTCATTTTGGCATTTACTTAATGTTTCTATAGATTTGGGACCTAAGTGATGTAGACAAAGATGGACACTTGGACAAAGATGAATTCACAGTGGTAATCTGGTGCCGTTTGTTTACTTAAAAGTTTTACTGTCACTCCAGAGTAATTCTGGGAAGCCAATACTTGATATTTAAAATAGAAATAAAAGTATTAATTATTTGATTTCCCATTTTCTAGGCCATGCATCTTGTTTATCGCGCCATGGAGAAGGAGCCGGTCCCAGCGACCCTACCCACTTCCCTCATCCCCCCTTCTAAGAGGAAGAAGTTTGCAGGTGCTCTGCCAGGTGCTGTGGCTGTGCTGCCTCCTTTGTCTGGGCTTACTCCTGGCCCGGCTCCTCTCAAAGAGCCCCTGCGAAACACTCCTCCTCTCGGCAACGCTCTTCTTCTCAACACCAGTACTGTCAACCTCTCTCCAAAACACTCCTTTAAATCCACCTCACCGGTATGTCACCTCACCTGTGTTCATGTAGATGTAGTGACTGCATTGATTAGTCTTTGAGATATGTTTGCTTTTCCTGGGGTTGGCTGGTATAGTTAGAATGATTCATTCTTGGCTAACTTGGGTAGTGTCACACAGCTGCCTTACTGAATTTGTTTAAAAAGTACCGTCTAGTCCAGGGTAGTCTTGGGATGTAATAGGATGTCACTTTCTGAATGTGGATGGTTGTTCTCAAGTAGTATAAGATGAAAACAATGGAAACACTCTCAATCCTCTCAAAAATCAATGCATTTAGTTTCCTTGCTCCTCTCTAAGTAAATGTCACTAGGGCAGAGCCTGGCATTTTAAATAGATCAGCATCTAATTGATTGATTCTTTTCTGTTGCCAATGGGTGGACCTGTTTTGCCACATCGTTTTGAGCATTGTGCACAGCCCAGTGGTTTCTCTCCACCTTTTAATAGCTGCAGGGAATTTTAACCTGTGACTTTTGAAGAAAAAACAGTTTGTGCCATGATCACCTGACATAGCTGTCATGACACTTGCTGTGATTTCCTTTTTTTATGCTCCTTTAGTTACCAGTTTAAGCACAATTTTCCCAGATTTATATTTTCAGAGTAATTTACCCGAGGCAGAAACTTAGACTGTCCAGATCAGATTTCTTCAAATGCAATTTTCTTGTATATGTACTCTCTTCTTGCATGAGCTCATTTAGTTACAGTAGCTTCAATTTAAACTTAGAATTTACATAATGATTTTTTTCCATTTTTGTTTGAATATGTCTGATAGGTCGGTGACAAATCAGCCATAACTTTATGACCACTGACAGGTGAAGTGAAGAACATTGATTATCTCGTTACCATGGCACCTGTCAGTGGGGGAGATATATTAGGCAGCAAGTGAACATTTTATTCCCAAGTTGATGTGTTGAAGTAGGAAAAATGAGCAAGTGGAAGGATGTATGCGACTTTGACAAGAGCTAAACTGTGCTGGCTGGACGACTGGGTCAGACCAGCTCCAACACTGCAGCTCTTGTGGGGTGTTCCCGGTCTGCAGTGGTCAGTACCAACCAAAAGTGGTCCAAGGAAGGAGAACCTGTGAACCGGCGACAGGGTCATTGGCGGCCAAGGCTCATTGATGCGTTTGGCGAAGGCTGGCCTGTGTGGTTTGATCCAACAGAAGAGCTTCTGTAGCTCAAACTGCTGAAATAGTGAATGCTGGTTCTGATAGAAAGGTGTCAGAACACACAAGAGCATCGCAGTTTGTTGCATATGGGGCTGCAGAGCGGTCATAATGTTATGCTGTCTTAATGTTATGGCTGATCGTGTATAATACACTTTTTCCTCATTGGTCACCAAGTAGAGTTTATCTTTTACTTTTAACCAGTATAATACCTAAATACCACTGTTATTTAAAAAGCCCAAACTATTGTTCTCGAGGATTCAGCATGTGTTGTCTCCCGCATCTAAAATCACATAAATGTTGTCTATTGTTCATTCCAGCCAGTGGTGAACTGGGTAGTACCGGTGGCTGACAGGGAGAGATATGATGACATCTTCAAAGTAACGGACACCGACAACGACGGCCTCGTTAATGGAACCGAGGTCATAGAGATCTTCATGCTGTCCAGTCTCTCCCAGACTATGCTGGCACAGATATGGTGAGACCACAGCTCCGTTCAGATCATACTTATGTTGCAGATGTTTTCACTCACTACTTTCACATAATTAAGAATATACTTGTGCACATCTGGACTCACCTGGTTTAACTCTATAGCTCCATCTGGTGGACGGTTTGAATCATATTTTCTCCATAAGATGGGTTCAACATAAGATGCAAAAATGATTTTAAGTGTGCCAAATTGTGACCTTTTTAGAGGATGTTGGTGTCAGTGGATGTTGGGTATTATTTCTTATAAAGAATATAGTGTCATCTTTTGATTGAAGTCTTTCCTCCTTTCTGCAGGGGACTCGCTGACACTAAACAGACGGGTAAGCTGACCCGGGAGCAGTTTTCTCTGGCCATGTATCTGATCCAGCAGAAGGCCACTAAAGGCATAGACCCTCCCTCCACTCTAACCCCAGACATGATTCCCCCATCAGAAAGGACTGCAGCTTCAGCGGCGAGCCCTGTGAGTCCTGACGTTAGACCACTGCAACCACCACTTCATCTTTCAATAGCCCTATTTATTGAAATTCTTTGTATCTTCCAAAACCAAATTTTTCACTTGCATCTTTACCTCAAGAGTCTGTTTTCAAGCTACTATATGTATTTTAAGGGGTGAGTTCTGTTTTCTTGCATTTCAGCCTTGCTTCGCAAAACTGTGTTTTATGCCGTTGCTTTTTTGAGCTTCCTTCTATCATGTCTAACAGGGCTATGTGGGGCCTATGTCTGCTGTGAGACCTGAACTTGCTGCAATAGCTAACATGCGCAGAGTGAGTAGTTGAGCGTTGTGTCACAAGGTGGCGCTTTTGTCCTGTCATATTCTCTGACTCTGTCTGAAGCATCAGGCGTAAACAGGACCATGTTCCTTGTATTATGTATTAGTTTCCCAGCTTATTTTTCCACGGGTAACATATCATTTTTCATATGTTGTTTGTTCTTTGCAATGTATTTATCATGCCTGGGATTTCCCCCAAATTTGTCTTTACTAAAAATCAACTGTGCTATAGGCAAACACTGCCACCTGCTGCAGTTTCATCATCAATGGTCTGTCACATCAACCAATGTCAACTATAGTCCCACTATGGTATAGTTAATAATGTATGCAATTCTCATTAAAAAATGGTGTCGCTTTACTATTTTTTTTTTATGAATATAGAATATCCAAGATGTTATGCTTGAAGAGGCCTTTTGTGTTTAAGGAAACATCATGAGATGTTTAATTTTTAAGCCAAAGATGTGTTTGTAAAGGCAGGTTTCAGGTTTTCCAATGGAGATGTGCCATTTCTGAATCAAATTCTTCACTTTTTGTGCCAGACCATCACAACAGACCTCAAGCTGTAGCTTTTCAGTCTTTATAAAGAAAACAAAAAGGTCTGAAAATCCCCACAAATTATTAGGTTGTTGTTGTTTTTTTCACTGTTATGGTCAATGGACACATTAGCAAACATGTTGGATAAACTACATAAAAAGTGTGTAGCTTCAAACTGGACTACAAACAGGCAAGACAACTAATAAGTAACTCTAGTTGAGCCTTCGACATCAAAGAAAGTCTGGTCTTTTGTGTGTAGAGTACAATCAATTAAGCAAGAACATTCAAAGAACAGAGCAAATCCATGCTCTTTTGTAACTCTTACACAAGTGCTATCATTACAAACAAATAGCTGTATTACACAGTTCCCTTTTTAAGGTTGAAAATGAAACTTTAAAAAAACTATGGGGGGGGGGGGGGGGGAGCGTCAAGTGTAGCATATGT
>JAVQJF010047498.1:0-15646 GCA_036023855.1 Gadopsis marmoratus
CCCCCATCAAAGGAGGTATGACATTATAAATAACACTGAAATTACAAAAAAGTGCAAGTCTATATCGAAAGGTCTGATGTCCCGTAGCAGCTTAAACGCACTGTGCTCTGCAACTCGCACACACCCAACGGACGCCTCGGCACGATTCATTCACACGAGCTTGACTTGGTTATCTCTCCTCCTCACTGCGCAGTAGGAGATGACACACAGGACGAAGATGGCCAAGCCTACGCCCAGCAGCGCCTGCTGTAATACCTCCAACATCTGGATGCGGGACATGAGCTCCTTCTTAAACATGTCTGCCGTTTCGTCATCCACCGCAGCCGTCTGGTTGCATAGATGGAGACAGGGAACGAGAGTGGCTGATTGTCACGCATCTCGAGCTAACAGACTGTACGCTTCATGACTGAAGGGCTCCATTGGTTTTTATCTTACCTCATTCAGCCAAACAACAGGGAATATGGTATAATCCTTGACATTCTTAAGCACCCTGCGGGTAAAGAGTTCATTAGTTGGCATTCAGTGCACGACGTTGACTCAAACATTCTCTTTGTTTGCCTTTTATTTGACAGCGGCAGTAAAGACGCAGACAGGAAATACACATGATATAAATCCCAATAACTCAAAGGGGTAGTTTGACATTTTGGGAAATGCACTTATTCGTTTTCTTGCGGAGAGTTTAATGAGAATATACCACTCTCATACTGTATCTGTGTATGAAGCTAAAGCTAGCAGCAGGTTAGCTTAGTGGTTAGCTTTTATTTATTTATTTTTTTTTACAAACAGATATAATGTGTCAATTAGCGAGCCGCTCTCAGTCTTTTTGCTAAGCTAAGCTAACCAGCTACTGGCTGTAGCTTTGCATTGACCATACAGACATCTCATCAAACTCTCATTAAGAAAGCAAATAAGCACATTTCCTTAAATCTTTTGCTTTTAAAAAGGTGAAGCACAACTTACGTGATGTCCTTTGATGGTCCGTACATCATATTCACTTGAATCCTCTTGGCAAACCGCAAGGTGAACCCGGTTGTCTGGTGGAAAAATACCACAAAAACACACTTGCATCAGAGTTTCTGCCCCTAAAAGTCTGAAATTACAAAGATAAAAGTCACCTACAGGTTCCACATCCAGGAAGGTGTCGTGGTGCTCCTCGCTGGGACTGAGGCCCAGCACAGCCTCTCGCAGGGACAGACTGCCATGTAGGAAGTGGGGCAGAGAGATGTAGATAGGTCTTCCTGTTTAGGTGGCAAGGAAACAAAGACATTTTAAAATGCGAACTACAAGAAAGTACTGGGATGCCTTAACGTCCTGTTGATTTTGGATATGTTGTGCTGAAGTAAACAAACGCAAGCTGACCCTCCTGACAGGAGCCAATGTCCAGTACTCCAGCCAAGGTGCAATTCTTGGTGGTCTTTGGGTTTCTGCAGAAACATTTGTTGTCTGGGTTGACCGTAGGGGAGGCCAGAGTGTTTGGCTGGAGTATGAAGCGGTACACTTCAATCCCTTTCAGATCAATGCTCCGCTCAAAGCCAGCTGACACAGACCTTAAGACAAATCGACACAGAGATGAGTTCAAAGGTCTTCCAGCAACTGACCTTCATGCTCCCAGTAATCTTTCGCTCTCTGGTGCAACTGACTGACTCAAGAACAAGAAAGCTCTGACCTCTAGTGGCTACTGAGAGGAAAGTCCAAGTGGCTGCAATTTATAAAATATAAGATGTTCAACCTCCTGTAGATGACACTTACTGGCCCTCTTAATGTTAGCAAAGCACAGTCAGACTAGATCAGATGAAACTGAACCAGTCCCACAAAACAAAGCTCTTTGTCACCTGCAGATGTCTGATGAGAAAAAATAGATTGACTTCTTCTTGTCCACAAAGGGAGAGAATGATGAAGCATCTGAGAAAGAGGGGAGAAGAAATCGGGTCAGAGGGGTGACTCGTCTGCATTCAGAGCTGCAGGGGTGCGTCATAAAGGGGCGCCACGTAGGCTTCTTACAAAACACACCTGTCCCGTTGATCATGTCACAGTACGTGTTGTTCCAGAAATGTAAGCTCCTGTTGGACAAAATTGAATTTGTCAGACAAACTTGCATGATTTTTTATTTAACAGCCTGAACACACTGCAGGATTCAAAGTTCCCACTTGTCAAAATCTGCACAAGCTGATTAAAAGACACAGACTTATCTCGGTCAATTTATTCGTAATGGGACTCACCTATCTCCTCGCCACCTGTCAATAATTCCCACTTTTGAGATGTCCTCCTTTCCATTGTAGACCGTGTAGTAGCCATCATAGGTACCATTGTACTAGGGAAAATACATTTCATTTAAGGAATAGATAAGATCATGTCATTTCTAAGGTGTTGCTGTGTTTATTATATGTAAGCGTACGGCCATACTATCAGTTCACTTACAGGTGCAAAAAGTCCCATGTGGGTATTCAACATGGGGTCCGTGTAACCCCACAGAAGTTCGTTGACTGTACGATGCTGGAACAAGGAGGAGTTGCTTGACTTTATCATTTTGTCCAGCACGGGGTGAAGCCCTGTTGTAAGCAGTGAATAAGCTCCCTGGCAAAAAAAAAATTCAAAACACTTAACTTTATATTTGGAAAAGCAGAGCAAATTATGGCTTGCCTGAGGAGATAAGCCAGATAAAAAGCCCTTTTTTATAATAATACATTGTATATATACGGCACCTTTCATACAGGGGGTGCAGCTTAAAGCAGGTTTTACAATAGAAGTGAAGAAACAAGAGAACTAAACATTGCAAAATGAAATAGTGCACAATCAAACCAAGTTAAATGAGTAACAAATGAGAGAAGCAGCTAATCGCAAGAACAGATATGCCAAGGACTAATGTTTAAAAGATAGCACTGAAATAAAAAAAGTCATACGGCCAATAAAGTATGTCAATATTAAACAGAGATAAAACAAAACAGGGGAAGGGAGGAGCGACAATTAGTTAAAAGCAATGCTGAATAAATAAGCGTTCAACTGTTGTTTAAAATTGTGTCTTTACTTGCGTGTCTTACAGCCTCGGGTAGGGAGTTCCATAGTTTTGGGGCATAATTAAGTTCATGATTGATTTACTGCATAATTACTCTCACTGGAATTGCTTACACTCATCATGTGAGCCTTATCAAAGATTGAAGAGAAGGAATACACGCTGTGCCCACAAACAAACACTGCCGTTGAGAAATTATGACTTGACAGTTTCTCATAATTTCCAGACTCCAACTCAGCAGCATCTTTGCGCCAGCGTCGTGCACCACCAGTCAGCTGGGAATTAAAACCTTAATATGGTTTTACAACCAAAAACCGACAAGTACCAATTCTCAGATTCGCACTCTTTTTGCTTAGTCTTTGTGATCAGACAGTGTCTGATTTAAATCATAATTTTGCTAGTTTTTACTATTTAACTTAGGCCGAGTTCTTGTTTGTGTTTAGGCAAATTCTGGTCACTTTCAACCTGGTTCTTCTTCTCATAACTGTGAGCACTGTGACTGTACGTCATGCCAATGTTGCAGTTGCGCCCCTCCATTGTAGAGATTTGGGGAAACAACGTCTATCAAGCCAAGCGGCATCAGCAACCAAAAGCTTTTTAAAGAAACTGATGTTTTGCATAAATCATTTCAAACCCATGTCCCTGAGTCAGCACAGAAATTAGCCCGCTACTTTAGCTATTGTAGTTAACTGCATTTCTGAGGAAACTTGCCCACCAAGCTAGCTTCCAATTAATCTACGCACACAGATTTGTTTTCAGGTGTTATGCTGTAGACCTCCGTACGATTAAAACCAACATTTGAATAGTTGCCTTATTTTGTTACATGAAATAAAAGGGTTTTGTGGAAAATCCTGTTTATATTCCTCAAAGTAGGCCTATGGTATTTCTAACGTAGATATTGTCTCGACACAGGTATAGTAGGCCTACCAAGTCACTATGAATCTTAATTTATAACTTTTCATCTTCTGGAACAATTCATTACGACACGGTGTGCTGGTTCCCAACCTTGGGGACGGGACCCTCCACTGGGCCACAAGATAATTCTAAGGGGTCGCAAATGATGATCATGGTTAAATCTACTGTATTTCTGCTGTACAGAGTGTGTCTATTGTATGAATTATTCTCTAATCCTCGCGTTACAAAAATATCCAAAGGAACAACCTGGGAAGGGGAAAGCGCTCTGTGGTTAAACGTCTCACAGCAGCCTGCCACAGGGGGCCAAAAAGGGTGGGGACCACCACAGGGCAGCATAGCTTGATTTGGCCTGGGAACCGAGGTGCAGTAACTGTTAACAGTAGAGCTGAGTCATGTCAGGAATCACCGCACAGTGGGGTGACATTCACTTACAACCACAGCCAGGTTGAGGGAGGTGACTTTGTCCTCCTCTGGTCCCACGGACATGGATGGCTCAAAGATGGCGCCCTGAGGCAGCAGGAAGGAGGCAGTTTGATTGGGGTTGTATGTGATGTTCTCTTTGGGAAGATACCTTGTCCTGGAGGGGGAGAGGGTCTTACTCAGACATTGCATTTCATTGGAAGAGAGTAGAATCCTGTATGTTATTTGACATTTAAGAAGGGCTAAACGAGGAGGTGAAAAACACTTTTGTTTCTGTACTGTATGTCAAATCAAATGCTAAAACATGGCACCAGAATTATATAAAAGACGTGACCAAAACAACCATACCTGTATGTGTAAGGTCCTTTTTCCACTACCACTGGCTTTGCACCAAACTGCAAAACCTCCAGGGGGTTCTTTACATCAAAGAACCAGAACTGCCTGTACACCTTTCCCCCCGCAGACACCCAGTTGTCATGAGCTGTCGTTCCAGGCTCAATGACGGCTTCCTAAACACCGCAGACACACAGACAGTCTATTTTTAACATGCCTCAAGACTGCCAGCAGGCCAGCTACCCCGCTGATACATGACAAGGGACGATGCTCTAAAAGGTTTAAATGTTTCTCCACAGAGTCTCAAATAATGATCACAGGCTCTGGACCTTTTTTGGTGGATAAAAACAAGGCACACTTGGCTTTCCGTACAGCTTCTTGTGTAACAGTTGATGCAGCTTTCCTCCTTCCTCTCGTTTCTCCTGATTCACCTTGATCTCCACGTACACACACATTCACACACTCTGTCACTCCCTATGCTCCAACCCAGGGTGAAACTGAGCACCATACCTTCTCCACTGTCCCCTTAATGATGCCGTCCCCCAGTGGGATGAGGACGCCTCCCAGGATGGCTACCACAGCGCCAAACACAGCTCCGGCTATCAGCCCGCTCCTCCTGTTACAGCAGCCCATGGTGTTGTGAGTGTCCCTCCGTCCGACCGTACGCCCGTCTGTCTGTCTGTCTGTCTGTCTCTCTCTCTGGCAGCCTGTTCTCCTTCTGTCTCTGTGTTTGTGGTGTGTGCCAGTATGTGCAGCCTGGCTCTGTTTGTGTCCCGGCAGCAGCAGCAGCAGCAGCAGCAGCAGGCAGGCTGTACCATCAGAGGAGCTGACAGAGCAGCTGAGGCCAGGTAAAGGTACAGACACATGTGGCAGGCACCCAGGGACCTCCTATAAATGAAGTTATATAATGATAAGGAAAGGTTTAAGGTTCAGCTGAGAGGTGCCCCCTTCCCCCCAAGGTATCAGCAAGCACTATCTGACCGGTTGATAACAGCTGTGCGGTGGTGAGGAGAACGGTTGAAGGAGGAGTTGGAGCACAGAGACGAAGTGTGTAAAACAAAGTGGATTTCTGACCCCAGAGCCACGCCGTCTTTTGTTTTGTTTCATTCATTTTGTTATATTCTAATATCCAGATGGAGCCTCGTTCAGGAGGATTTATCAGCCATCGGTTCTGGATATCCAACAGCCTGGATGATGCCAACCTCCATAGATGTAAAAAGGTTATCTGCATTTATGGTTGTGTGGCTTCATCGAGGGATATTCAAATGAATTGCCCTTTATCTCTCTTAATGATTTTTCGCCCTGCTTATCTTTATTCATTACAATGATATCTATGTGCTTATTTCCGTGCATGGGTTTTTGAAACCTAATCAGCGACAGTATAACATTGGGTGTGCACGTGGTGAATGAGGGATACAGTCTTTCTTTGCACATTATACTAAGATTTAAAAACAATGAGCCACACTCTTGCCTGTCAGTGCATGTGTTAATTAAGATTTTAATGATTTAATTGTCATTTTCCTGTACTAGTGTCTGCTGTCTAACCCTTGGTGGGTCATTTATGGGTGTGACACAGGCATGAGTGCTTGAAAAAGGTACTCCGGCTCTTCCATAATGTTCAAGATCTGTGCAGCAGAGAGGATATATCCGTGTTTAGTCCCTGGGGGTCAAACTCCAAACAGCTGGATGCATGTCTCTTTCAAAACCCACATCCCCAGTTTGCGACACATGCTTTCTGTTATAAATTTGAAGCCTCAAGCCCAAACTGTAGTAACCCTGATGACATCATCTGGGGTTATTTAATCCAGCTTGAGAAAGCACCTGCAAACTAACAGAAGACATTATACAGCTGCTCTTACAGGCCGTGTTGCACTCCTTGTGATAAGTAAAATTGGTGGAGTGACCCTTTTAAAATGGCAACATTTTAAAGTCTTGCAGCACTCATATACAGTATACTGCTCTACAGCACTGTCAAGTTACATTTTAACACCACTGGGGGGCAGCACTGCCATTCCCTCACCTCTCACTGCATGCTCAGAACAGAAGGCCTGCCCCTGCTTTTTATTTTTTGGTTCATCCCACTGAGTCTCTCTGCCAAAGACCCGTCTCTCTGCGTTCAAACAAACATTCTTGTCAAAACTGTTTGAATCTCACCTGACTGACTGTTGTTGACCTTGCAAGTACAACATTTGGATTGTGTTTCAGTTTGTGTGGGCATATGGGCCTGTAGACTTTCCGCTTCTTTCCAAGCTGCTGTGTTAATATCGTTGACGGCCCTCTGGCCTGTAGGCTTTTTTGTCAGACTCTGGGCTGCTGCTTGCGTTTGGTGTCCCCCTTCACGTCCTGGCAGGCAGAGTTTCTATTCGCACAACTGGGCCCACCTTGCCAGTCCGTGCAGAATGCCTTCAGGATCAGCATTTGAGAAAGGAAAAGAAAGAGCTATGAAAGTGTTCTCAAACTGCAGGGATATCCCACTGCGCGTCTCTGCCACCCCTATGCAGCCAGACCAGTCCACTTGTCAACCGGTGTGTGAGTGACTGTGTGTTTAACAAACCAGTTTTTACTAATTCATCTGACGATCGCCACGTACACAAAGGTACACATTTTTTTTTTCCTGGTTTATTTATTTTTGTTTGAATAAATAGATGAAACATAACAGTAACTGTACGGTACATAATCACCTTAGGTACTGTATGCACGCGTTGCTCTTTTATAACCATAGGAACACTGTCCTTTCCACAGAACATGAATGCGCACCATGTCTGTGGAATTTCTTTGTGTTGTAAGGAAATGACATAACCTTTTTTGCCTAGGGGATACACTCTCTGCCTCTTGCTATCTCCAACCTGGAGAGTGCCTGGATGACAAAGAGGGAAGCCAGTCAGAGATTAGAATGGAAAGGTCAACACCACAAATTTACATGTAGCCCAAAAAGCCACATTTGAAATGACACTTGCATGGAAAGGCAGGGCTGTTTACGCCGTCTGTGTGGGGAAACTTTCACCGCCAACCTTTAGACTGACTGTTAACTTTGAAGGCTCATACTAGACTTTGGCCGACAGGACCTAAATTATTTAAACCACAAACAATGGTCATGTACAGCTGATTGGGTCGGAGATGGGACTAACACTGCCGTGCTTAGAGGTATGGCTCCCATGGGAAAAATACATGGTAGAAATATAGGCTACACATTTAGTATTGCCTAAACAGGCAATCATGGAATACGATCAGAGAACTATTAATATATGTGTATAATACTCGGATATGTGATACATTTTACTGTGTCTCTTTAAGAATTTTAGATGAACTCTTGTTATTAATACTCACAAGGCATATCAATATGATAGTTGTTCTGTATCAAAATAAAAGTCACATGATATTGCAAATAATGTGAGCTTTTATTTGGGTAGCTGTGAGTAAAGCTATGGGTGTGCGGGTTTGACTACGTTCCACTGTCCTGGGTTTTCCGGTTTGGGCGTCTACCTTCAAAGTAAAAGCGTTAGATTGATAAGTTGAAGGGTCTGGTATTTGACATTTTTTAAGAGAAAATGTACAGTGTTCCTTCCTCTTTGATCATTAATGAGACTGATAATAAGGCCTAGAGGAGAATCTTGACTTATATTTGGGGAAATAACATGTGCACTGCACATTTTAGTCTCGATTAATTATGTAAGTATTTATGGCCTAGACTATCAAATGCCTTTATGCTTTTTATACATGCAACAAACGTCCACAGCCAGAATCAAACCAGAGACATTGCAGTTACAGTATATGGCATGCACCTCAACCACTGTGCAACCAGGAGGCCCAATTTTAAGTAATTTTGCCATCAGAATGTCACATTGGCACCGTCGACCTCCTGTTGGTGTGCTGCTAAACTATAGGCGCGCGTGGGTATTCTTGTATTCTTGCGTGCATGTTGTGCATCAACAGTACTCGGGTTGCGGCCATGGCAGGTTTTTATTGTGAAGAATCAGACCGGAAGTAGTCGCTGCCGCTGCCTGCGGAACAGGAGACACACGGCTCTCACGGTCGTAGCCGCTCTTACAACACTGGGAGCCGCCGCCGCGACGGATGGGGGTGAACGGGTGGAGGAGACATCGCCAAGGAAGTGCTTCGCCATCGACGTAGCTTTTCCCTCGAGTGCGACAAGGATTTTTCTATAAACCCGAAAACATTCCAGCGGACAGAAGAAACGGCACAGGAATTTTTTTTTTTATTTTTTGAAAAGTCGAATCGCTTCGCCCCTTTTTTCTCTGTTCTCTCTCTCTCTCCCTCTTTTTTTTTTTTTTTTTTTTTACCCTCGAAACAAACAGCTCGATTCATTTAAAAGAAGAAAAAAAAAAACAGACAGAAAGGGGGAAAAAGGGCGTGTGTGCGCGCCGGGTGAAGGCGGTTTTAATCGTTTAATGTGGGCACATATGGTATTTTAGATACATAATTTTTTTTTTTTTTTTAACACCACCTGGGACTGAAGGACGCTGCCGAGGATGGGATGCACGCTGAGCACCGAGGACAAGGCGGCGGTGGAGCGCAGCAAGATGATCGACAGGAACCTGCGGGACGACGGGGAGAAGGCAGCCCGGGAGGTGAAGCTGCTGCTGCTCGGTAACTCTTTACTTTGGTTGCTGGTCAGTCTTTTGGGTGGTGTCAGTCACGATGAAGTGTTACGGAGTTTCAATTCCGCATCGCTACTAGCATGCCCCCCCCCGCCCCCCTCCCCTCCCTTTTGCTAGCTCGAGTTTAACCGTCCAGCTTGGCCACTAAATTCAACACAGTTTTTATTGCATTATTTCCAAAGAAATGCTGAAGGGCAGCGGCGACCCGTGTGAACTTGTCTTTGAATCGGGGGGGGGGGGGTTGTTTCTTGTTTGTCTTGTGTTGCCAGAATTTCAGACATGGCAGGTTTTCCTTTCAGTCTCTGCTCCCCCTGCTGTTGGAATGAGGCCCGTTCAGACTGGACCCCGTCAGCGGGGGCTCACTTCCTGCCCCTCGTCCGGTCCAGTGGAAGTGGGCCTGGCAGCCCTGAAAACTCCAGAGTCCAGTCGCTTCAGGACGCTGTTTAAAAAAAAATAAATAAAATGTGGGTCCAACCCCACGTTGTGAAAGCAAAGTTGAAGGCTGAAGGGATTTCTCCCCCCCCCCCTCCCCTTCTCCCCTTGTGGTATTTATCTACAGATTTTCTGTGTTTTTGAAACCCAAATGGAATGAGCACCTTGCTACCTCGCCTCGATCCCGTCTCAAGTTCGGGAATAAAAATAAAATTTACTTAGAAGCCTCATCAACATGCAATTTAAACTGAATTGCCAGCGATCGACTTCGATAGCGGCGCCGTGACACGACGTGCTGATGTAGAGACGGTCGCCTGTCGTTTCCCTCAGCGGTGGACGACTTCTGACCAAACCTTTGTGCACCAAACCAGTTTCTCCTCACGCCCGTTATTCTGTTAAATAGATACGTCCCTTTTTTTTCCCCTTTATTTTTTACAACTGGCCGCGAGAATGTGCCGTGAATTCGTTAGGTGTGTTTTGCCACGTGAGCTGCCCGCGTTCGGGAGGCGAACCGCGTGTGAATGCGCGGCGTTGCTCGCAGGTGGGGAAACGCCGTTGTCCTTGTAAACAGAGGCCCGCAGGTGAGAAACCTTTCCATCAGAATGTTGACACGCACACACACCGGGACACACACAGTCTGGGGCCAGCAGCGGTTTCGGGCAAACGCCTGACCGAAGGCAGTGGTACCAGGGCAAGATGGGCGACGGGTCTTATTGGCGTTCGCCGGGTCACACAGCGAAAAAGAACACACGCCTTTGCAATTCTTGGGATACGTGCTCGTGTGGCGTGTCGTCGCCGTTGTTGTGTTTCAACAGGAATGGGCATATTTTCCCAGCTAGAAGGCAGGCCGCATTCCGTAGGCGCTCGCAAGGCCAGCTTGGGCTTGCTGATTCAAAAGCGAGCAGGTTGGGTCAGGTTTCTGCTGCGATGCTGTCGGGTGGGAACGCGGGTTTTTTTCCGCCAGCCGTGGCTCTGACGTTGACCTTGCAGCGTCGGCGTAGCCATTCCCAGAGTTTTTTGGCGGGGTTTCAGAATAGCTGTTTTGGTCGTGATCGTTGTGTCCCAGGTCGTGTGCCCCCCCACACAGCGTTGGCACGGCTTCCAGCCGCTTGTGTTTGATCCGTTCGGTGCGATGGCCTCTTCGGGTTACACACAAACAGCGCTGGGACGCCAGGAGAGAGGAAAGAGGAGAACGCTGCTGATGGCCGAAGCATTAAAAATGGAGAAGCGGGCGGCCGCGAGTTAGAGGAGTTTGAAGCGAAGTCACTGAAGAGATGTCGCTTCGGAATTGTTGACTCTGGAGGGCGCTTTCCTCTCGTCAGCAAAGATAAAATGTCAACACAGAACATGTGGCTCGGTAGGAAAAGGCTGACAGGGCTGCAGAGATGTCGTATGCTACTAGAAGACGGTCTTTTGTGTGTGTGTGAGTGTGTGTATATATATCTATCACTTGGAGGTGACCCCCCCCCCCAGCAAATGTGTAGATATTTGTGTATAGTGGCAGGTTCACACGGCGACCACCTGGTTCTCCAGCGCTGTCCGAAATGTTCATCGCAGTCTTATCTTATCGTGACAGGCATGAAATCGCTATGCTGATAAGAATTCTCAATTTGCATGAAAAATGATTAGAATGTCTGCGAGCCTGTGTGCACTCTAACGAGCTGGCAGGCTCAGGTGTCTTTCTGCAGAGAGAGCGAATGTCATCTTTTTCTGGGGTGTGTTTTTTTTTTTTTGATCCCCCTGAAAAATCTTTCTCATTTAGCTCTTTGTCTTTATTTGGCTCTCATTTTTAATTCCCGTCATCTCCAGGACCCAATTATCCTGCTATTCATATCTGCATGCTAAAATAGATTACAATCTCCTCAGCCTAATTACTCTTTCTATAGCTGTCGCGCAACTGTGGGAAGACTTTATTAATAATCCTCAGTCTTTGCCTAATTTTTGTCATTGTTCTCTCGTTAATGTTGCCCATAGTTTTTTTTAAATTATGTAACCGGCATTACCAAACATGTAGTGCAGCATGACCTTGTCCCTCGTCTTAGAGAGGAGGGGCCCCTCGCAGTAAACGCAGACAATCAAAGTAGATCAATTGTTCACATTCCTTTTTCGCTGTGTGCATCATTGGACATCTCCGTGAATAGTTGAGTCTGTGCCAGTGTGTGTGGGAAACAATCTTTTAGCTATCCCTGTGGTCATTTCCCCTGGTGGGTAGCGCTGCTCGGAGGCTCCTGGAATCCTTCATGAGTGACTCATTCTTAAATCCCCGCAGGGAGGGAGGGAGGGAGGGGGGACGAGAAAGAGGAAGTGGATAGTGAGTGAGAGGAACAAAAAATTATAATAGGAAAATGACTGTTGGAGACGGAACATAAAAGAGGAAGAGGCTTGTATAAGAGTGGAAGACGGAGAGGGGGGGGGTGGGTGGATAGCGTTGGGCTCGCTAATGTGGCATCACTAATGTGGTTAGCACATTGTGCCAAACTTCATAAGCCCTGCTCAAGTCCTTGGACTGCTCCCCCCCCTCCTGACCCACACAAACACATCTTCCTGCCATTGATTTCACCCAAAAAGAATGAACTGTAGTGAATGAGGAGCCTGAAGAACAGACATTTTTCCTAACGTCGGTTGGCGTGCAAGCACACGTTGCGTTTCCTCCAGGACAATTAGCAGCGACAAAATATACTTGATCTGTAAATGGAGAAGGCCCAGGCATGGTAGCCATTTTAATCACGTTCCCCTCCATGCTGCCGTTGTTACAAACACTCCCAGAGGGGGGAAAAACAACCCTAGATTTTCTCTGGAAGGGTTAGCTTGGTTTTTTTCCTAAAATAGTTGGAACTGCTAGAAACAGAAACCAGCTGCTCCAGCGGTTCTGAATCTGTAGCCGTTTTGGGGTGGGCGTGTAACATGACTCTGCATGAGGACCGATGGGTCATGTCTGCCAGAGAGCGTCAGAACCGGGACCCCTCTGTGTTTTTGTGTCCTTAAAGCCTAGAGGCTTTGACAGGAACCACACCCTGATGATATCGCTGCCGTTAAGAGGCCAGAGCCAAGTCACTTTCATTATCATGTCGTTGATTATAATGAAGCCTTAGATGCTGAATTTTTGGTATTTGTGCAATTTTAACCATAGGAATACTTAGAATTAGTGGGCAGGCTTATGTTACCGTAGCAGTTGTGCGGCTGCTTGCAAACTCTGTGAACAGCAGCGGCAACCTATTTCTCTGACACCACAATTTCAGTAAATTCCCGCAATGACTCATCAAGCGTCACGGTTTATTTTGTCTTTGTGACCTGAGGTCAGAATATCCGAGCGTTTCTCGTCCTCATGCGATGCACCTCACTATCATTATATCGTTACCGCTGGATTTGAGCAGCGGTTCACTCAAATGTCATCAAAACAAGCACTCTTTAGGTTGGAGCAAAAGCCATTTATATTTTCTTAAGTTCGTCTTGTCCAGTTAGTGAAAGTGATAAAGAATTTAAAAAAAAAACAACTTTTACAATTTTCTGCGATATGAGTTGGGCTGCAACTGACAATTATTTTCATTATCAGTGAATCTGCTGATTATTTTCTAATAATTTCACAACCATTTGCTCTGTGACATGTATAAATGAATCGGTGGAATAAATGCTCATCACAAAGACTCAAACATGACCTCTTCGAATGTCTTGTTTTGTCTGACCAACAGTTAAAAACCCAACAATATTCAGCTTACAGCGATATGAAAAAGCCAAATAGCAGCATCATATTTAAGCAACTAAAATCAGGAAATGTTGTGTGGCATTTCTGCTAGATATATGGCTGAAAAAAACTTATCAAATATAATAGTTGTCGAGTAATTTTCTGCTGATCGACTGATGATTGCAGCTCCAGAGTTCCACAAGTCACGTTACTAACGGTTAGCTGAATGGTTCCTTTGTGAGGAGGCTACTTTGAACTTCAGTGTGAGCCTGAAGTGGATGTTCACGCGTCCCCTATTGAGAGGCGGTACGTCAATTGTCTGGCAATGTGAAAATTGCTCTTGGGCAAGCCGAGGGGCGACACTGTGACAGCTCAACATCCAGCCGTGCCCACTCGAGCAGCGCGTCTGCCGCTTGTGTGCGCCGCGCCCCACGGGGATTCGCACAGCCAGCGTTTGGCCGCCCTCCAGGGCGCTCCGGCACCCGAGTGGTGGCACGGAATTAAAATAATGTGTCCTCAGGTGAGTCTATTCCAATTAAACTGAGGGTGAAGTGTTGGCTGTGCTGTCGGCATGCAGTTATTGCTGCCGAAGGTTTGTGGGAATTCAGACGGGTGGTGTGCACGCTGGTAGTGGGATGCACATGTATTTACATGTATTCATGCAACATGCCACGGGTTTGCTGTTGCAGGCTCATCTACAAGTGACGTGTCAAAAACGGCAGTGGACCTAGATTAGGCGGATGACTGTGATTATGTGAGAGTGAACCTTCTTGTCTCTGCTGACAGTATCACAAGGTAGATTTCATGACATGATTCCACTTCCCCTTCCTCTGTTTCTGGAGCTGAGAGAGGAACTGGGGGTGTTTACTCGGGGAATAGCCACTCTCATGTGGTTTGAAAAATCTTCCCTAGTGGCAGAGGAGCGCTACGTCAGTGACAACTGGCCAGTCGCGTCGCTACATCCACGTCTGTGCTGCTGTAAAGCGAGGACGCTGGGTGCACGCTAGTAGATGTAGTGTAGTTTATGGTAATACCCACGAGGGGACAGGGGTCTGAATGTGGTTTATGAGGACATCACAGATGGCTTTGATTGGTAAAAGGAAAAACATTTATAAATAGGCACTTCCAAGCGACTGGTCATGGGGACATCAAGTACAGTAGAGGGAGAAAGAACAGCAGATGCATAATACATAACGGTCTCAGTGGAAGCTGTCATGTCGCACACAAACGCTCACAACCACAGAGCCGCCTCAGGTGACTTTGGCCTCACAACAGAGATGTCCTGGATATAACAAGAGCAGTTGCCATGACACTGTGTCTTTTGTTATAATCAAAAAGCAAAAGCAACACCGACAGTCTTATTCCCTTCATGTTGCCCCCCCCCCCCCCCACCATTTTCATCATAGCGTTGTCTCAACTACAACGCCATCAACCTAATCGAGTGCCCTCCCGTCATGAAGTGATGCCATAATGAATTTGTTTTACTCTTAGTTGTGCACCACGTTAAGGACATTCCAAACACACAGTTGTCTTATAACAATGTCAAATTCAGTAACAATCGACTAGAGCTTAGCAAGCAAAGTAATCTTCAGAATAGTCTGGAAGTGCCTGGATCAGAGGCCAAGTCAGAGATTTAAAGACTCCTTTTAACTTAAACACTCCAGTCGTACACCTCAAGTTACACACACCCAGTTCCTCGGTTCTCCTCTGGTTTAGGTGGTTGTGCTCAGGTTTCGTTTTATTGGTTCCTCGTCATTGTATAAAAACGATGTGCTTTTTTAAAAAAGAAATGGATTTGGCTTGTTACAGGCAACATTAACCTCTTGAACAGTTTACACTCTCTAATAAACCTGTTTTTCTCCTCTCTGTTCCAGGTGCTGGTGAATCAGGGAAAAGTACAATTGTCAAGCAGATGAAGTGAGTTAATGTTGCTGCTGCGGCTTCTTATCATTCTTTTTTTCCTTCTCTCGTCAGATGTGAATAATAGCATTGATAATGGAATTTTCCACAACGCAAACGGTGTCAAACACCAGTCGTGCTTTTACAGCATCGCCCTGGGTAATATTATGGTCTGTGAATCGCAGTACCAAGCAGGTACCATGCATAATGCATCCTGAAGACAACCTAGCAGAATACATTGATCTAGACTCTGTGGGTGTGTGTGGGTGTGTGTGTGTGTGTGTGTGTGTGTGTGTGTGTGTGTGTGTGTGTGTGTGGGTGTGTGAGTGTGTGTGT
>JAVQJF010047511.1:0-79497 GCA_036023855.1 Gadopsis marmoratus
CCCCCCCCCCCCCCCCCCCCCCCCCCCCCCCCCCCCCCCCCCCCCCCCCCCCCCCCCCCCCCCCCCCCCCCCCCCCCCCCCCCCCCCCCCCCCGCCCCCCCCCCCCCCCCCCCCCCCCCCCCCCCCCCCCCCGCCCATACCGTAGGCAGCAGGTGAACATTTTACTATATAACTATATTTTTATAATTCAATGATGGGCATTACATGGGATTAGGTATCACAAGACGGCTGGACAGCAGATTAAAACAGTTCTAACAAATGTCTAAAGGTGATTAAGAAAATTATTATCATACGTGACAGTTTGGCAGGCAGGTAAACAATCCTGCGTTTAGCCCAAGCCTTCCCAATTTTTATGATTTGCACAACATTTACCTGTGAATCACACCCAGAGAGGAGGTGACAGGGTGGGAAAACCCTCAGACACCCCAAATTTCCCACTGAGTGACTCAACCTCTAATGCATCTTGCTCTGCATGTCACAGGTTGTCACCTGAAAGGGCATCTTCCTCTCCCAGCTCACCCTGCAGAAAGTGCATTCTGCACTGCCACGTCTGCAGCCAATATCAGAGAGGTTGAGTGAAGACTCATAAATCTGCTGTATCATAAAAAATGATTCAACAAATCAGGTTGTGCCTAATGCATAGAGTGCACAGATTAAACAAACGGAAACGTCTATATAGTACTTGCTACAGCTTTAAATGGAGGGCAATAAGCACTATAATCTGCGGTTTAAGTGGCAACATTTACAAGATAACACTGCAGGTTGCTGGTGCTGCAGGGTATGTAACTCAAATGTTATAACAGTCCTGACATTTAATTAGCTGAGATCCAGACACCTGAAATTGCCACATTATCTTGGCAGGGGTTAATCAGGGGTGTTAACAAATTAGGGTAGAGCTATCTGTCATTTTTGCAGCGGCACTTTTAGCTGTAGGCTGCCGTGTTTGCGACAGGAGGCTGCGTGTGTGGTGTTTTGGGTCAGTGATGGAGGGCATCAGAAGAACGCGGGGCTGTGTGGCTGCGCCTCTGCCAGCTACGCCTGTTGGGCTCCCCGTGTAATAAATGGGCAGCAACAGCTACGTTCGACCGGGCAGCAGCGCCCCAAACAAATTGGCAAATGCACGATGACACAAAATGCACATGATTCGTTGCCCTGACAAGCACGCTCTTGTCGGCAGTGCGTACGCACACGCAGCACTGCGTGTCCTTCACTCCGCATATAGGCGCTTTCGTGAGATGCCGAGCTGCGCGGTTGGCGTGTTGGCTCTGCTGATCGACCGGAGGAAGCTGTCGGCGCTGACATGTGTCCCCGCTGCCTGCACAGGCGGAGCGGAGCCGCGTTAGCTTCACATGCTAGCTGCCCTCACAGACGCCGCAGCAGCCGCTGAATATATATCTATATATATATAGATATATATATATAACGTCGCTCGGACAAACACAATAGCTTTTTTTTGTGGCCGTGAATTGCCAACTTGACGGCACTTGCGGACTCCAGTTACCCGGGTCCAGTTATTTCTGGCAATGAAGGACGTTTTAAAACAAAAAAAACAAAACCCCCCAAAAAAAACCTGTCAACACTCGGGCGCATCGTGGCGCGTTCAAAGCCCTCCAGTTGAACACGGTGCCCGGTCGACCTCCTGCAGAGGCCGGGACCCGCACGCGTGCTGTCAAATGTTGACAAGCTGTCAATGGCGAGTGGAGGACAATACCTGGGACCTGTTGACTCCTCCTCCCGGGCTCCTCGGGCTGCCGCTGGAAGTTCAGCCGCGCAGCTGTGGCCGGCTCCTGCGCGGTGGTACTCTTTTCAAAGTTTTCTGCCGACTCTCGGGTCTGCAAGCGGTGGCTCTCGCGAGTGCCGCGGGACGTGTGGCCCCCGCCTCGGCGAACCGCGGGGCAGGAGACGGCGAGCCGCGTTCAGGGAGCAGGCAAGTTTGGCGCGGCTCTCGCGCAGGCAACCATTGCAGTCACGTTCTCTGGCTGTGAAACCCAACACCAGCTCTGGCCCCGCCCCTTTCCTCTCCTGGAGGCCAGTCCTCTAAAGTCCTGCTCCCTCCAGATGTGTGTGTGTTTCATCCTTTCACGTTTGCTTATATCTCTTTTAAACAGAGGTGGAACTTAAAAGAAATACCAAAAGTACTAAAGGCTCATATTCAAGATTTGACTTAAGGTAAAGTGTTATCAGAAACCCAGTTGCTCATTGGGTGAAATGGTCCATTTCAGAATGTCATAATAACATCGGATACATCATATATTAGCTGAAGCATTTGCACACACGCAGCATTTGGTGGAGGTGAAGCAAATCTTAAGTGCTTTGTATACTGCTGGTTAGTTTAGTCTATAACTCTCGTATTATATAAATTGATCACGTGCTTTTTTGTAAAATCATAACCTGAAAAGTAACTAGTAACACCAGCTGTCAGATAAATGTAGTGCAGTAAAAAGTACAATATTTCCCAATAACCTAAAATGGAAATGCCTCAAAATTGAACTTGACTAAAAGTACTTAGTTACTTTCCACCACTGCCTAAAATGCACAAAACTAATTTTTTTCAGTCTGGAGCCAAAGACGCAGTTTCTTGAGTTGCAAAAGAACTGACTTTATACTTAACCTTTAATGTGAGGTTAAAGTCAATGGTGTCTCAAGTGAATCTGGGATTATGTAACTTTTGATATTTAAAAGAAAAACACATGTTTGCAACAGCGAGTGCAGCAAGCCAAAGGAAAACACAGCAAAAAATGTAACACTAATTTTTCCACAACCCTAAAAATGTGTGGAATTTTGTCAAAACATAGATGGAAAATTTTACTTCTGTAAGGACACAAAAAGAACAAAAATATGCATTCATTACACAACCACTGAAATAAATATCTCTATATAAGAACCTTTATGCTACACATTTCAGACTGGTGAATGAATAATGGCTTTAGCCCAAAAGTACATCATTCATAAATCATGTATGATAATGTTTTTACCGGAACATCCCATAGAAAACCTAGTTTCTTTCCCTTTGTTTGTCAAGCCTTATAAAAAGCTCATGATAAAAAGTCAACTCCATACCATCACTATGGGACACCAGAGAAACTGGAGAACGTTTCTGATTTTAATCAAATATGTATCATTTGTATAAAATATTAAATTATCTGGCCCTTCATTCGTTGCGTGACTATGCGTCCCCATCCTGCTGAGAACACCATCCTGCTGAGAACGCCATTAAAGGCTCTAAAATATTTTCCATCACAGATTGTACTGTAACCGTTTTGTCACACTGTATTTGGGCAGTCAGCTTCTTCTGTTAAGTCCACCACTCAAAGGGACTCTCTACCAGATCACATAAAGAGCTGCAGGTCTTTATATATTTAAAGCCAAATTATACATATGTGTGAAAGCAACCCAACTGAGTGCTCACTGACTCTGCATTTTATTTTTATACCACACACTTATTTATACATGACTCATTAAAATAATAAAATAAAATGAACAAAGAAAGCTCACAAAACAAATTGTTTGTGTAATATGTAAAGATTTGTTTTTACAAAGCTAGTAATAAGGGTATCAGCATATTTAATCATCGATCAGCTGTAAATTATTTGGTGGCAATTCTGATAATTGGTAATTTTCCTGCAGCTTATTGACCATGCAAATAATGGCCTAATCAAAAACATTAACAATAGATTGATGAGTAATAAAGATAACTTTTCCCGTGTGTGATATGTATGTGCATACAGTATAGGTGCAAGGAAGCGCGTGCATCTGCTTGCGTGCGAAGGGACTCGTGTGCCAGGAGAAAGTGCAGGTTCTCTCCTGTCTCTCAGATATATGACTGCAACACTCAATTGCTTTTTCCGCCCCACAAAGCCAAGTTTTGTGACAGGTGGTAGATGTGAAACCCCTTGTCCCATATGATTGGACAAAAGGCCAAAAGACAGCTAGTGACACACTTTGACTCCACGTTACCTTCTCAGTTGCTTTTCATCTGGTTTTCTTGGGAGCGTTGACACTGCTACAGAGAGAGTCCTCCTTGTTTCCCCTGCTGCCTTTAAAGGCTTTCTAAGACAAAAGTCGTGAGTGGCACTAAGCTGTGTCAGTTGTCACACATCACCACACAAGTGAGGAATTCAGTTGGGGGGGGGGGGGGGGGGGGGTTGGTTGTGACAAGGGGCACACAAACATGCGAGTAACCATGGACTGAGGGAGTAATAAAATTATAAAAGTATGTAAGGGTGTAAGTAGCTGCTGTCATAACAGAATGGTTCAAGAGATGAAACCTATTTCATGGTCTTCTGACAGGTGGAACTGCATACGTGCGCAGTCTGTAGACTGGATGGGCCCGCCGTTGTTCACTCAACTGCAGTGTGGGGATTTGTATTGTGTTGCGTTGTGTTTCCTCTACATATCTCTAGGTTGGATAGTAAGGCCTCTGGGGTCTCCTTAGCCCAGCTGCATCCTCCACTTGTAGCCAGGTTTACACTGGAAGTTACTGGAGTTGAATCTTAATGACTTTCCAGTCTAGTATAGCTCCCCTCTACTCTGAGATGCCGATATAGACTGCATTTCAGCACGCACTGTACAGTGTGCTGTACTGACATGTGCCATGCATGGTGGAAAGCCATGTGATGCATGTTCCATTTGATGCTTTACATAGCCTCCATGCATGCAAGCAAGCCTTCAGAAGGCAGTGGGGACACTGTAAGGTACATGCATTAGTTTTGTGTCTGGCTACTGTACAGAGACAGAAATTCTGAATTAGGACATGCCTGGAAGATCCAAGATTTCTAATGCTGCCCTCTCCATTTTCAAGACTTTTAGTGGTTCTCGAGCTGTGGGTCAGAATCCCCCTATGGGTCAGAATGTATGAGGGGGTCCTGAGATGATTAACAGACTATACAGACTACATCAAATGCTGCTGACATATGCAACCTGTGATGATGGATCACAAGCAGACGTTGCTTTATTTTAAAGGAAGAGTTTGATATTGTGGGAAATTTGCTTTCTTGCTGAGAGTTAGATGAAAAGATTGCTACCACTCTCATTGCTATACGATAAATATGAAGCCACAGCTAACTGCCGATTGGCTTAGCTTAGCATAAAAACTGGAAACAGCTAGTCAACAAAATACGCTTACCAGTACCGCTAAAGCTAACTATTTGATAAACTAATTAGCACGTTACATCTTGTTTGTTTAATCCATTCAAAAACTGCAGTATTACAATTAAAGGTTTTAGTTTTACAGGAGGTTATGTGCTGGAATTTTTCTTGGTCTGCTTGGTAGGCAGATTTTGTTACCTTTGGACAGAGCCAGGCTAGCTTTTTCCCCCTGCTTCCAGTATTTATGCTAAGTTAATCTAACTGGCTGCTGGCAGTAGCTACACATTTATCGGCATCTAACTCTTGGGTAGACAGCAAATTTCCCAAAACATTCTTATTCCTTTAAGAGGTCACCAGAGCAAACGATTGGAGAACCCTGCATTGCTTAATATAGACAGACTCTGAAATGCTTTTACAGGCACAACATCCAATGTTCTCAGTGGCCTCACAGAGCTGCATTAATCCTGTGATTCCCTCCTATGAAAACCACAACATAAAATAGTCCCTGTAGATGATCATTGTTACAGCACTGTAGTGGCGTGAGTCTCTCTCATGTTTCATTTTACAAGGCACCTAGCGAGCCTCCTATTTACTGTGAAGTGTGAAAGTCCAGTACTATTTCCAAAGTATGGTAACATTAGCCAGCCTGATCAATGCTTTCACCCACAGGATGGGGCCACATGTCATGGCCTGGTTCACAGAGAAAAAGAGAGGGTGGCAGAGAGACAAGGGGCCCCTCCTCTGCGTAGGGTGTCACCCACACCCAAAAGAAAAATTTCCAGTTCGCCAAATGTCTGTGGACAATCACAGTGAGGCGTCTAACACACCAGGGCAACATGAGAGCCTGACGTCAGAAAGGCCAGCAGTCTACCAGCCTTTCTTGGGTATACATTTGGAGAGGATATGAGACCTGGTGTAAGAGAGAGAACTATGAAGGTGCCAGGGATTGCCAGTCAATCGCCATCCACAGTCCAGAGTCCCTTGCCTTTAAATTCGTCCAGCCTGCTGCTGCCTTCTTAAAACCACATTTTATTTGGAAATCCCAGCAGCCAACCATTCATCACTCCCCTTTATTATCTTGTCATCCATAGTAGAGTGCACTAGTGAAACCGCCAAGCAGTCACCATAGAAAGCACTTTATGGCAAGGCTGAAGCTTAAATGATTGGGCTTAATGAAAGAGCCTTTCTGGATATATCACTATAAGATGAAGCAATCACACCATTTGAATGCTCAAAAGTAGCTACTCTGCCAGTAGCTGAATGTGCCACCCGTGTGTCTGGATGGGCGTGCTGAAAAGCTACGTAGCTTTCACATCGGTTCACTTTTATGGCGCTAGGTTGTGAAGTATAAAGAAGAAATGAGCGAGTGGGGAAGAGGGTGCAGATGAGATCGTATCAGCCGCATGGAAACAGTTAGCCAAGCCAAAGCCTCCTTTGAACTGCTTTGAATAACATGCCACCAGCATGCAAGACGACACAGAAACACGCATTTCCACACACGCACACTACCAGCCCTGCCGCTGCCACACACCTGCAAACCCAACCACATCCCTACCCAATCTCACCTGTAAGAGAGAAAAGCCATTATACAGTCTACTTTCTCATTTTTTCCCCTCCTGGCAAAAGAAAAAAAAGAAAAGAGATTTTTCAAACTTCTGACAGCCGAGCCTTTCGCAGGATTTAGTCCATCTGAAAACATGTGGTAAGCCTTGTGGAATGTTTCAAATGATTCCCAGATGTGGGCCGCAGACAGGTTTAACCCATTCTTTTCCTGCTCAGCGGTGGGGAGGACGTAAAAAGGAGGCCTTGCTGGGAGAAAGTCTGAGCAAAATCAAAAAGCCTTTATCCCTCTCCATCGATTTTTGTTACTTTCAAAGCATTAGGACTCACTGAACTGTGGCTTAATGTAATTTGCTGTAAAGCTAAAAATGGAAGTCCTCTTGTGCTGCATTACCCAAGAATAAAGAACGCCAGAGCGCTGCTTTTTCCAGATGACTCAGCAATCGCAGGGACCTGGCAAAGTTAAAGAAAACACCTTTGTTAAGGACAATTCATACTCCTGACATTACCTTCTCTCTGCATTGCTCAACAGACTGTCTTGTTGTTTGTTTTTTTCCCCTTGCAAAGCAACCTGTAGCAAAGCAGAACATTTCTGTGTATAAGCTCTAAAGCAGCGTCTCTCAGGGCATTTAGTATAGTCTGCTGAGCTTTGCAAATGCCCTATTAAAAGAAATACAAGACTTAAGCTGACTTAATGCTTCAGTTGAACTTCATCGTCATTGTTTACATGGTATGATTAAGCCAGGGCTCAGAGGTGGGTGGGTGGATAGTTTTATGAAGGACATTGTTGGTGTAGTAACACTCCCAAAGATGGCGGTTTTGAAGAGATATGGAGGGAGGTAACAGAAGAGCCAAACTACTAAACGGGGTGGAGTGAGTGAGCCGCTTGACATCCTATGAGCTACAAACTCAAGTGACCCCATTCCCTGTTCTCTCTCTCTCTCTCTCTCTCTCTCTCTCTCTCTTCCCTTCCTCTGCCTTTTACACTCTTTCTGTCTCTCTCTCTCCTTCCCTCTATACCTCCCCCTCTCTCACCGGCCCGGCCAACTGTGAAGCAGTTGTCCAGCACACCCGACAGCCTGCCAGCCAGCATGTTGGCCTGACTCCCATTATACACAATCATAACAGACAGAAAGGGTACATGCAGACAAGTGATAGAATTGCACTAAAATTGAGGGCAGAGGAGAGTGACAGGCAGTCACTCCGGCAGTGACTTGGTGAGCAAGCAACGACAGATAGAGCAGCAGTCAGAGAAAGAGATATAGAGGGAATAGTCTTGTGCTATGAGGTTCTTTGCAGGATACCATAGAAGAGGCCATATGAGGCCAGAGCAGGCTGGGAAAGATTGTTACTGCTTTGAGCTTCCACATGTGAATGCACCGCAAAACCCCCTCTCCCTTTTTTCGCCTCCCTCCCACAAGCCTCCCTAAGGAAAGACCAGTGTTTTAAAAGAAGCACAAACAACTGCCAACTCCAAATTCTGCTTTTTATTTCTGAAGGGGAATGAAGCGTGCTTTTGCTTCCTTAGCCATGCTGTGTTGCAAGCAGTCCGATGCTCTGTTGCTCAGGTCATCCAGAAAGACAGAACACGTTTTTTTGAAGGCCTGGGTTCAAATCCAGAAGGGATAAGGACAAATGTCAGGGAGGGTCATATTTGTGTTCCTGTCGTGTACGCCTCTTGCCATCAAATATCAGAGTGTTGGATATCAAAAACTAAGACCACAACCACTGTGACGTTAACTGTGCCCTATCCGCACCTCTTACTCTCACACGTATTCACACAGCCTTCTCCTTTGTTTAATCCATGCCCAATCTTTGCACTTGTCACGACTGTGAAGATACCAGGCAACCAGCAGAGAGCCCAGGAAGCCGTCGGGCCCAGCCGCTGGTGGCCAAAAAATTGTTTCAGCACATAACCTTTCTTAAAAATGCCTTTATTAACATTCTGTTTGTGCTAATTGCTCAGCTTTAGCTTTAGAAGATTTCTGAACTTTGGAGAGAGCCCGTGTAGGTGTTTCCCCCCTGCTTCTAGTCTTTAAGCTAAGCTAAACTAAACGTCTCTGGCCTGTAGTTTCACATTTACCGTACTAACATGAGAGTTGTGTTGATCTTCTAACTCTCGGCAACAAAGAAAATCAGCATATTTCCCCAAATATTGAGCTATTCCTTTAAAGCTGGCAGAGCTGTAATAAAAATAGAATCTTAGGCATCTAAACCAAACAAATATGTCTTGTGATAATGTCATGTCACGTGTCATGAATGAGACATCCTTCCCAAACTAACCACCTGGCAGCCTCTTGTCTACACATCGCCTTTATGCCCACGCATAACTTTATGTTGCACACACACACACACACACACCCGCCCCTCCCACCGCGTCTTGCATTTTGGATCATCGCGGTGCCACTCGCCAACATATTCCCCTTCCCAGCATCTCGTCAGAGGAAACCCAGAGAGTATGTCCCTTTAATTAGACCGCCCGTGAAAATAATGGTGCATTAATGACATTTCTATGGGGGCCAATGAGGTGGAACAACAGAGGAAAGACTAAATCACAAATCAATTCCAACAAATGTAATTAAGGCTTAATTAGCCTCCAGGGTGTCACTGGAATGTCATGGAGGGGATGATGCGGAAAAAGAGAGAGAAGGAGAGAGAGAGTGCGAGAGAGGGGAAGTGAAAGAGAAATTTAGAGTAAGTGAGAACGTCATGGGTCATGAAAACAATGTCTGTTGTTTAACCTACCTCATGTATAACAATCATACAATACATACTACATTTATCACGTATCATGCTATGATTTCACAACATTAATTAATGATCTCAGTGCTTTTATTAAAGTCATAAGAAACGCTTGCTTCTGTATGCTGAATGTGTGGCTCTTGGCACGTGCCACAGCGGTTTTAAAGGGGAGGGCTGATTTAAAGGCAACACTTCCAGTGTGGAGCCACACAGCCAGTGCTGGGTAGAGAAGTGCTAATTCTCTATAAAAACAGCTGCATGTATGGTTAAGCCCAGCAACATTCTGGTGTTAAAAAGAAAAGAAAGGAAAGGAAGAGAAAAGAAAAGAAAAAAACAACAGAAGTGGGGGAAAAAAAAGAAATGCAAAACCGCAGGGAGGCTTGGAGAGGACCGGCCTGCATCGCTGGATGCCAGATCACACAAACACAGACTCTCGCGCCAATAAATGAGCTTCATAAACTGCAATTAAAACCCTGGGCACTAATTTAGTGGAAACGGCAGCCTGTAAAAAGCAAAGAGTGTTAGAGAAAGGAGGAGAGGTGGACGAGTCAGAAAAGGGGAGAAGTGGAAGTTCCTGGACAGATATGTGTTCTTTCTCTTTTTTCATTCCTTGCATTAACGCAAAACATACAGCGCTTATACTTTTTCCTGGCCATACACACACAGACACAGCGAGTTACTCACTTTACTGTAGGGAAGCATAGACTTTACACACACACGCATAGAAATGAACAAGCATGGACTGTGTATTTACCATGTATGATACCTCAGCATAGAATATTGCCAGAAATTGCTTGGGAACACAAAATGTCACATAAAGATACTTTCTCTTTCGCGCTCTGCCTTCCTCATACAGACACACACACACACATGTTCACTTCATGCACACCTACACCCTCAGGCAGGCAGGCAGGTCTGTCATATCAGAGGTGTTGCGGGTGGACTGGACATTGCCCTGGCTGCCTGTCTGTCAGGGTCACAAGACTATCGAATGAGGCATTGTGATAAAATAGCCCACCAACACACACACACACACACACACACACATGCACACAAAAACATACAAGGTGCAGGGAGGGAAAGAACCACCTCTGCAAACACATCCCAGCAGACAGCACAGTCTAAACCATCGAGTGACATGCTTGATATGCTCGTCAGGTCCGTGTGTACATTACAGCGAGCACGGCTGTAATTGGGGATGAGTGGTCATGTCCTGCGGCTCAGTCAGTGCTACTCTGTTAGATAATGTTGTACAGGCCTTCGGTTGTAGCGGTGCAGAGTGACAGCGGAGTATCAGAGTCCGGAAAACGAAACGGTGCGACTGCGTGTGAATTCCTCGTAAAGCAGCAGCAGCTATTCCTTTGCACAGGATGGGTGGTTTCAAGATCTCTTCCTGGTTAAGATTACTGCTGAGTCTGACCTTGAGCTGGCTCGTCTTCCCCCTGCTTTAAGGCTGATCAAAAGCTGGAGCTGTAAATGTTATTCGTGGAACTTGTGCAGCCTTCAAAAGTCAGGAAAATGGCAAATACCACCATAGAAATAGCATACCTGTGACCGCAGATGCAACAGCTAAGAGGAGTGCAGTGAGCTTTTAGAAATGTCACGTGTAAAAAAATCTTTGAGCTGTGTTTATATATTTCATGGTTGTCGCGTGTCAGATAAACACACACCAGTGGTCTCATCCATGAACCACATCCCTGCAAAGGCTAAACATACACTGGAACTAAGTAAACAATGCCACGTGCCTGTTGCCTTTTTTAATTGCTTATTGATTACTATGTCATGCTGTGACAGAAACAGGGTGAACAATGGAGGGAAACCTGGAAGTGATGAGAATTGAGTGGTGTAATTTATGGCAGAGCAGGAGACTGGCTCAGAGGGGGGCAAGCATAAAGTAAACTCTGCTGGAGAGGAAATAATGGGGTTTTTAAAAAAAAAAACATAAAACAAACATGCCCTGCGCTGGCTCACAGAAGGGGTTCCAGTTTTAAAAGCAAGAGCCACCATGTTTGGAGAAAAATAAGAGAGCTACACAGATAAGTAGGTTTGTGCTCAGTTGCCAATCAGGGCATCGAGTGCGTCTTTCTATGTGAAACATCAACATGAGCTTGGTGACGGAAGTTTGAGGTTTAGACTTTTATCACCACCCGAACTCCTCTGCTCTATCTGTTTTTTGGGTTTCCTGTGTAAGTCACCATTACACTAATGTGCCCTTGATGACTCGCTGCATGAAAAGTCACACATAGTTTAAACAAAACACAGGGTTCAGCTTACGTTTAGAAGCAGGATCCCAGAGTAATTTGAGGAATTAATACAATATATCAAACAAATAAGCAGGACTCTCCTTGAGATGAGAACAATCGAATGACTCTGTTTCTATTATATGAACTTTGCAAGTTAGCATTTTCGAGATCACAGGAGTTTTAGAGTAGATTTTATCAGATCACGTACTTTCAGCGCCCTCAATCGAGAAACTGCTTTTTCTTGTCTCAACAGATGTTTCTATATAACTGATCATAAATTATGAAGATCAGATATAGTGCTGAAGTTATGAAGTGAATTTTAAACATTTCAGTCACTAGCTTCTCTCTCTATATTAGCCCTCTGACTCACTGTCACGATGAGTCATCGCAGGCAGGCACGCAAATGGGAAATGATACCCACATATAATGATCGCTCGGGATCAGATGTTGCTTGTCTGTGTCTCCTGCTGCTTTTCCCAGGGTTACAAGTGGCCGCGCACAGACTGACAGAAACAGGCAGTGAGGAGTGACCGTAATCCTCTAATGTCTCCCTGCGATCCACGAGGAACCTGCTGCTGATCCGATCCAAATGAGGCGGGGGAGGGAGGGAAAACTCCTTCCCTTCATCCCTCTGCAAGAAAAACAAAACAAATCACAGAACGACAAGCTAGAGAGCCGCAGCAGCGTGACGGTAATCGTGCACAGCCATGCCTCTGGCTCAAAGGGCAGAGTTTTTAACCAAGTGGGGGACAGTACAGATCCAATATCAAATAATTCCAGGTCTAATATCTTGACACTAGTATGTGTTTTCAGCTTAATATAACCCCAACTATAAGACACAGGTTTATTTGCTCAGCGCATGTTAAAGTTCTGCCCTTTTTATTTTTACATCACGCTCAAGTGCAGTACTACTACTAATGCCCCAGAGTTAATTCACAAAAACACCAACTTAGCTGTTTCCTGTTGTCGCTGCCACTGAGACGGTGCGGTTTGTCTGCGTGTCCGTGGAGACTGAAGAGAAGAGGAAGTATAGTTTGGCATCTACATCTACTGGCTAAGGTTGTTTTGGTACTTTTTCAGTATCAGACACATAAGCAATTAAAAAAAAACCCACTTCATTCTTAAATTAATGTGCTATTTAAATATACAAAGTAGGTACTTCAGATCACAATGTTCTCACACAAACATTTTCTATATGAAGTACTGAAAGCTGGTGGGTATCACTGTGGGCTGTGGCAGCAATCTAAATGAGCTTCTAAATTAAAACTCCCCGTGTGCGGACAGTTCATTTCCTAATACTTTGATTGCTACGATAACAGTATTTGCAAGTGGTTTACCCAGTGAGGTTACTGGCATTGTAGCTAGGCCAATGATGGAAATGTGTTCTATGTTGGCAGGAAAATAAACCAGAGGTTCTGTTTACAGGGTCTTGTGCAAAGGTTCTCCTTCAAATCTGGAGCCAATCTGTGGCATCCACCTTTTAAAAACCTGAACTAACCAGGCAAAAAGAGAATGTATCATCACATTGGAACAGTGCCGTCAAATCGGAGCTGCTCATTATGCCAGAGCTGATTAGGGAGTGCAGTTTAATAAGGGCAAAATGATATGATTTTGGGAGGAGGCTGTAAAAACTGTCCGGGATTATAACGCCCACAACATGGCACAGGAGAGGAGCGGAGGCAGGCATGACTGTCCAGATGTGGCAGGCACAGAGATTAAGGTTGCTCTGTCCTGGTTGGATTAGTGCCAGGCGCTACATGATGCTAATGGTCTGGCAGTGCCAGACAGAGTGATGGCATAGGTAGGCTGGCAGATGTCAATACAAGGCTTTTATGTTTGTGCCCGGCCCCTCTGTAAGCCAACTTTAACTCTACCAAACAGATGACCGATGATATAAGAGGCTTGGAAGCAGCAGCTGGGGTTATGAAAGAGGCCACACCAACCAAAGGTCCCAACCGTTTGAGCTAAGTAAGTGTTGGCCTTCCTTTACTGTACATTCTGCAAAATCTAGTCTCATTTTCTCTATCTCTCTCGCTCTCTCTCACACACACACACACACACACACATTTTACATCTGACTTACAAAATAAATGTTTTATTGCCAGACAGGAAAAGTACTTGAACATTAAGATAACCATACCTACTGGGTGCTATAAAAGATGTGCATGTCCACCACTGCGCAATCTAATACAATCCAATGCAATAGCTCTGCATGTAACATCACCTTTGAGGAGTTCAATACATTGTTAAAGTTAAAATTGCACCAGAGAGGTACTGATTCAGTTTGTGAGCCTGTTATTATAGCTGAACTCACAGCACGACAGTAAAGATGTAAAAAAAACAAGTGAACAGAACAGAAAGTAACACTATGCAATATGAAACGCAATACAGTGCAACACAGACTCACTGTGATGTAATGCAGTGGTTGACCCACCGTTGTTTACCAGGACCTCCCATGAGTTCAAATTTTACACATAACTTTATTGAGTCACGTTTGTCATTGTCCAAAGATATTCAGTTTACAATGATGAGAAACATAAATGACTTAAAGGATGAGGCAGGCATTATGCTATACTCTATAATATAAGTCCATGCAAGCACCAATACACTGGTCTGTCTCTCTTTAAAAATGGATCATAAATATGCTTTTCAAATGCCGAGCAATTTCTCTTAAGAGCTGAGTGCTGTAGGTTTTAGCTACAAGTGTCACTCAAACAGGAGCAAATAGTGCATTTGTTGGGGATTATGTTTAGCCGTGGAGTAATACACATGTGCGTTAGCTAGTATCGTCAGCCATATTGGTAAAAATCGATGATCATGAATCTAGTTGATTAATATTCTGTCAAAATAATAGTTTCAGCACTACACAGTAACATACAATACAAGATCAGAAAACAGATAACGGACGAGGACAGTGAAGGCAGCACAGCGGACAGTGAACTGGCCGCGCAGGCAGCAGGCAGCAGGCAGCAGGCCGGCTAGCTCCTCCGGGAAATGGTTGGAAACGGGAACATGAGTCCACATTTCTAGACAGTGACTGGCCTAGTTTCAGGAATACAGTCCTTTCTCTCTCTCTTTCTATTGTGCCTCTTTCGTTACCACTACAGTGGAGCAGCCAAACAAATCATGCAAAGTTAACATCAATGTTTGCGCTCAAAGGTCGCTGGATCGCTCAAAGAACAGCCGACCTTTGTGCTGCTGGATGGAGGAAGTGAGCTGGAGGCTGGATGTCATTACCTACCACCCCTCCATCTACACATCTACACATCTCATTATTCTTTGATATCCCCCTCCTTTCCCATCACTCTCTATCACTCCCTCTCTGTCAGCCTCTCACTTCCTCTCTTGTCCCTTGTTTTAAGGACACAAGCTTGTTGAAGTGGAAAGCCGGCCTGTCGCTTGGTATTATGGCCAACATAGGACCAGCGGAGTGACTGACACAAGGTGTGCGGAGCCAAAAAAAACACCCAAACAGAGCAGATGACTACATTAGCTCGCTTTCTCTCTGTCCTTCTTGCTTCTCCACCCATCCCTACCTCATCCCTGCAGGACTAGAACAAAGACAGAGTCGCTTGGAACAAGAGGGAGAGAAAGGTATTGTGGAAGAGTGGTTTAGAGGGAAAGAGAAATGAGCAGTACATCTGGTAATAGAGAGAGGAAGGACAGAACATGAGAGAAGGAAAGAACCGTAATCCAGTAACAGCTCTCGTGAAAGTTCACGCTGACCATACAAACTGCAGAGAGGTAACTTGGGGACCAGACATTCAGAGCAGTTGGCAGAAGAGGATGATGGGACGGAGAAAAAGCAAGAGAGAGAGAAGAGGACAACAGGTTTGTTCATTTGTTAATCCCCTAAAGCCCCCCTTACCTCCGATGTGCTCGTCCCAATCTTTCGCTTCAGTGGAACGCACCCTCCACCCGCTACACTGTGATAAGATTTCCCTGGAGAGAGTCAGATGGTACCACCCCCCCCACCTCTCTTTACCTCCTTTCCTCTCCCTTTTCTGTCTTAACCTTCCTCTCCCTGTCACTTGGTGGCTCTTTCTCTTCTGTTCCTCTCTTTTACTATCATATCACTCATTCCCACGGCACTGATGTGTGAAGAGCACAGGGGACGAAACCTCCACCAAGGGGCAACTTAAGTATTCAAGGTCACCGCTTGACATAGTGTACTCTGCAGTGCGTGGAGTGTGTTCACAAGGCATGTGATGTTTTGTAATATTTGATGCGCTTCCCTGCAAATCTGATAATGTGCGCTTGTGTGTGTGTGTGTGTGTGTGTGTGTGTGTGTGTAGCTTGTGAAACAGGATGACCTGTGGACAGGGTGTGCCCTGGCAATGAGAGTGTTTACTCTTTTAGAGTTTCTGTTTCAACATCATTAGCCTTTCTTAAGACCGCGTTGACTCATATGGTTGTAGTTGTAGTTTGATAATCAGCATGTTATCACATATATCTGATGTCTGTTGAAAACCTTGTATCGCCAAAATGCTGACTTTCCAGGAAGCAAACTGTTCTCAGCTTGATAGGTGCATACTTTTATGTCTACTTTTCGTCTTTTTGAAAGCGTTGCATAAACCCAAAGATTAGAGGTGTGTTTCTCAACCAAAGAGCAGATAATAATCCTTTAACTGTAGTTAGCCCACGAGGTGTCCTGATAGCTAAATGGTTGGTGCATGCCACATGACAGCAATGTCCTGGTTTGATTCCAGACTGGGACCGTTGTTGCATGCCATACCTCATTTCCTGTCTGCCTCCATACTGTCTGCTATAAAAGAGTTAAAACATGAAAACGTCTAAATCCAAACATACGTCTGAACAAAATTTGCTCAACAAAACGGAAGCCAAACACAATATGACTCAATACAAAACTATTGGTCAAATGTGATGGAAGTGGTAGAAGACTCACTCAGACTTAGTTCGACACACATTGTGAGTGACAGTGATGTACGGTCGGCGGCCATCAGCCAAGCAAGCATTGATCAGGACTGGCTGCCAGCTCACCACCAAATCAATCTTGTCCATCGATCCAACACGTGTGAAGTGTGTGTGTATATTGGGGAATGGTAGTTGTTGCAGGCTATAAAGAATATGATATTACTGTGTTAAAATTAGAGGAAAATCAATGCTGATACACAAGGTTGCAATGCTGGAGGAGCACGGGCAAAACAAGTGCTGCATTCAGCTTATGATTTTGTAAAAGTGCAGTCCACTTCATTATTAACAATAATAACACAAACGTAGTGTCAGTGCGTTCTGTACGTGAGTGCCATGACTCTGAAAAGAGCCATATTCGACTGCAAAATCATTAAATACAGCCGATCAACGTTCATCTAAATTCTGTTTTTCTTAAGACACATGCAAGTTTAACTCGCATTTCCTCCTTTCTAATAGTGCAAGTCTAAAGCAATGGCTCCACTATGGATCTGTCACCAATCCAAATCATTTCCGCTCCTTCTCAGAAGAGGGGATGAATGGGAGAGGAGGAGTTAGGCATTGCAACATGCCAAATAATAAACACAAGGAAAAGTAACGTGAAGATTTTAATTTTTTTAGAACTGAAAAAGGGAACGTTTTATGTGCTTTGGCTGCAGATTGTGAATACTGATCATCTTGCCTCCCAACATGGAACAGAAATCGGAGCAGATAAAGAGGAAGGAGAGAGCGAAAAGAGTGGGAGAAACATGGCCCAGAGACCTGTGTGTGTTTTGAGACGCTCACTCAATACTCCCGTTTCTCTGCAGTCTGCCCAGGTAGAGCTGAAGATGTTTGACACAGAAATAGCGATAAAAGACAAGCGAATAAAGATAAATGAAAGTTACAGTGGGTGGGATGAGAGAGGGATAGAGTGTGTGTAGAAGAGAGGGGGGGAACAAATGATGGCATGCTGGTGGAATGAAGCATACTGCTGCTCCTCTTATCTATCTGGGGGAGGAGAGGAGACGAAAGCAGAGTGAGTATCACACTGGGACCAAAACATAAAAATCAGATGGAGGGAAAAGAGAAAGGAGCACCAGACCGCTCCCCCCAAGAAACCCAATAGGAACATGAAGAGCATGCCTTTATGGTTTAAAAACAATGTCCTGCATTCTTTTACTTAACCTCAAAACTGCAAGGCGCTTACCCTTCTGTGTGCACACACTCACACACACACACACATGCAGGGGCATTTGCACACCCCTCTTGCAGAACACGTAAATGCAGGCATCCTCATACACCTGTTCACGCACCAAGGCCTTTTACTTTTTTTTTTTTTTTTTTTAAACGGGCACATTACACATGAAAGGATGTGGGGGGAGGTGGTGGCGAGTGTTTTGGTGGTGGGGGCAGTGCAGGGCGGCTGTTCAGAGTGTGTGTCTTTTTATCAGGTGGAGGAGAGGCAGGGAGGGGGGTGGTGTAAGATTTATCTGCTGCCGTCGGAAAACTTTGACCCCGAAGTTGTAAATCTGTCAAAGGAGTCTAGCCAGCTCAACAGGAAACACGAAGAGGAAAGGAGGGTGGGGGTGGGGAGGTTGGAGGGGCTGGGGTGTTTGGGGGTGGGGGTGGGCATACTCGTAAGCTCAACCATTTCAAAAGAGGCACTTTTCAGAGTTGGGGAGAGGGGGGTGTCCCCGCCATGTTTACAATCCTGAAACAGATCCCTCACAGCCGGCGAATCTCCCTCCAGCTTTACCCCCCACCGCCATCACTCCCCAAAAACAAAAACAATAAAATCAAAAACTCGTGCGCACACACAGAATCTATGTAGGAAAGGACTGTTCAGATATATGAATGTTTCAAATGCCTGTTTGTACTTGTAGCATGTGTCATTTGACATGCAACTTCCAGTATGCTGAGCTTGTTCCACATTTGAATGAAATGCTGGAGACTTGAAAGAGATTTCATGATGTTCTGGTAGACACTTCCTTCTTTGCAGGAAGTGCAGCAGACCTTCATCTCTTTGGTCTTTGCTAGTATAGCAGGCAAGCTGCTGTCACACATACCATGAAAAGAAATCATACCTTTACTTTCCCTGTTGCAAGCACAAACAATGGTATGGTGTATGGCACATTATCAAAAAGCTCTCTTCACCCAACATCTATCCACTGGGATAAATGTGACTGGTCTGTCCCGTGCGTCCTGTACTGTGTGCCCGCTCTGTGCCAGCAGGGCAGGGCAATTGGACACACTAAAATAATCTGTTACTGAGCCCTGGGAAACCCCAACACCCTGGCACTGGGTGGCACGCTGTCACAGGCTGCCCTGGGAACAGCTCAATTAGCCACCTGGCCACTGCCTCCCCATCACAAGACTGAGCTTTTCAGTCCGTGGGGCAAAGGTGAAATGGATCAAGAGGATGTGAGGATTTTGGCAGCCAGTTGTACACGGGAACACCTTCCTTAGCACTGGATAGTGTTTTCCCCACCTAATCATCCATGAACCGTCTCCATGACAGGAGTTCTGGTAAAGGGAATGAGATCATCCAAGAGATTTTATTAATCATTAGCAGCCCACACCTTTGCTTTCACCGAAATCCAAAGGGAAAACAATGAGAGACCATGAGAAGGCTGATGCTATTGTGTCAGTGTGTTCATTCACAAATAACTAGGAGAAGGTTTGAGGCTACAGTGTGAATGTGGGGGCGCCGTTAAGGGGCGGTAAACCTGGAGGATTCATGGGGCCCAAGCTTGGTAGGGGCCCCTAAATGTCATCATTCCTGATGAAAATATAAATGCATAATCAGAGCAGGCATCTTTAACCAACCATCCCATTTGAACCCCCCCCCCCCCCCCACACACACACACCATAATGCATGTGGTTTGGTCCATTTTCCACAAGGATTATAAACAACAAGATAATACTGCTGCTGATCTGAGTCTGACAGTTGCTCCAGCTGTGCGGCAGGATGTAGCACTAGCCTGCACTCACAGTCAGATACAGCTGTGCCGCCGAAAGAAAACTGAGAGAAATACAGCAAAATAAAGGAAAACAATTACTCACCAGTTTTTTCCCCCCGACAAAATAGAGAGAAAAATTTCAGTGGTAAGTCGGTGTAGACAGACTGCCCCTGCCGTAATGGTAGCCTAGCCAAAGCTTGCTATCTACAGGTAGCTACTTACCCTCGAACAAAGCAGTAATTATTAACATGATGGTGAGCTACCGCCAGCTATGACTAGCTAATTGGCTTATTTAGATATTATTATAACTGCATTCCCCAATAATTGTGTGATAATTGTTATCTAGCTAGACTAAAATTAAAACTTAACATGCTGTTCATTAAAACTAACGCCAGTTGTGTAGTCATTTACAATAAAGCATCATAAATCTAATCACACATAACGTTATGAGCCAAAAATACTGATACTGTTAATAATGGCAAATGATGAAGGTGGAAACTAGAATCTGCATAATTTACCAGAATGTGATAGTATGCATAATGATATATTTATACAGTTATACAGTTTTTTTAATCTCAAACATTTTGATTTCAATATTAGGGGCCCTTTAGGTTTTCTTTCCTGGGGCCTCAAAATTCCAGCGATGCCTCTGTGAATATGTAGGAGACAAAGAAGCCTCATGAGCACATGAGGTGCGTTGTGATGATCTGGGTTTGATTGACTAGCTATATGCCAACAAACCTAGAGCCAGTGTGTGTGTGAGTGGCTTAGTCGCGTTGCTGTCAGTGAGGTATTCTTTTATGCTTTCATTAAACGATAAAAGAGAGTAAGAGAGGTGTGAAGCCTCAGTCACACAATGGTGCTCTGTTAAGCTTGCGGTCTGTGTGTGTGTGTGTGTGTGTTTGTGTGTCTGTTTTGGGTGTTATGGCATCAAGTGTATGCCAAATTAGGCATGTACGTATGTTGCGGTTAGCTACTGAGTGCATCTCTGCGTACAAAGGTGACAATCTGACATCAAACACAGGAAGTCATAGATCCAGACACCGCCCTTCCCTGCTCAAAAACAAGTATGCCACTTTCAAAACCTCTCACCGCTGCTTGTCTGCTCACAGGTCTGGAATTATCATTAGTTTACAACAATGGACTCAAGGGGCATCCCCACTAACAAACAAGCACATTGGACTGCCTCAAATGAAGCTTGGTGGCAGCAGTATTCTATATATACGTGAGCATGCCTGCAGATACACGTGTGCACGTGTTGGCACGGGGGAGGTACAGAGGGCATTAGAGGCCACGTTGTAACAGATACATGTGCGGCTTCATAGAAGGGGAAGTGAAAATTGAGGGCCGCAGCTGTTTATGTCTAGAAGGCCGCATCTAGTGTATGCTCACAGTAAGAGAAAGGAAGTGAGCAGAGCAATGTGTGCCACATTAATCTGGGTGTTACAATCTGCCGTGCATGTGAGGCTCACTGTGCATATTAATGGCAAGACACCAAACTGTCAAACTTCCGTTTTCAGCTGTTTTACTCTTCCTTGGTTACCACTGGTGAGATAAACACAGTAAACACACGCTGAGAAGTAGAAATGTAGAAAGCTGTTAGTTTTTTTAAGTGACTCATTCTAGTTTAGCGTGCTGGTCAAAGTGACACTAAATAGAAAGTGGAACTATGAAACCTCACCTAGGCTGTTTCCTCCATCAGTGCCCACAAAGGTCAAGGATTTTATAAGGTCAGTGTTTATTTGAGGACTTTTGGATTAAAACTTGACTTACATTTTATTGACATAATCTTTCTCATTGTAGCTACAGAGCTCATTTGACTTCACAACAAATAAAGACATGAATAGGCTAATAGTCATCCTTACAACAAGAAGGATGAAAAGCCAGCATCCTGGAAATATCTCCATAGGGAGAGTGAATGACCTGCGCTCCCCTCTCCCTAAAATATTGTTGAGGTGCTCTTCAGCAAGACACTATATCAGCTGCCCCAACGGAGCATATGTGACTGACGTGAGACTGCAGTTATACTGTGGCCTATCGCAGGTGTTGAGTAAAGAAGAAAACACCTCTACTAGCATGCTCGCATTTTTAAAATCAGCACAGAGTAGTTGAGAGAAGTGGAGGTGAAGGTTGTTTTTGGCCTGAACTCAAATACCCCCCACACTTCAACTCCCCTATGTTCCCCCTCACCCATCTGACAGACTCCCACTCTAATCCCTGAGCTCCAGTATGAAATCAACATTGGGCCTGCAGGAAATGAGAGATCGCCACAGGAGATAGAGGAGGGAGGGGAGGGGAGGGGAGGTGGAGGAGGAGACAAGAGAAAAACTGCGGAAAGAACCATAGATCTGACTTTTGGCATCCAAATGTCCACTCTCCATGTCATGGTGCCTCTCCTATTCCCTGTATCGCCTCCTTTTCTTGTCTCTATCTTTCTGCCTGTCTCCATGAACATCTGCTTGCTGTGTGTGTGTGTGTGTGTGTGTGTGTGTGTGTGAGTGCGTGCGTGCGTGCAGCTGTGCATGCGTCTACATAGTGAGCTTGAAGGTCTCGCCTTATGAACGACTCCGGGCTTGTTGTTTTTTCCTGGCACGGTAATTCGCTGGCTAAGCCAAGAAAGTGGACAAGCAGCGAGCTATTTCAGCGGGGCCTTGTTTTTGTTGTTCCACGCTCAAAGACAACAGGACCTCATGTGACCCCCCCCCCCCCCAAGCTACTCACGTCTGGAATACAGCGAAGTGTTCGAGGTGTGGGAGGCAGATCACGGCGTAACCATGCGGTGCACCGAACACAGAAGGGTTTTTTACTTGAAAACACTGATTCAACAAGAGGCCGCTTTAAGAGGCGCTGTCTCAAGTGTGCTGCGCAGGGGCAAGGGGGGGTTTTGACTTTCAACATGTACACACGAGTGTGCACACAAATGTGTCTGTGTCTCTGTGTGCAGACGCAGATAAGCGAGACAGACGCACACACTCATACACACAAAGGGGTGGGGCAACAATGAGGGGCTCGGTTAATGGCTTTTAAATTTCCACTGAGTGAGTGACTTACAACTGTGGAAGAGCACAGCTGTTCCTGATTTGGGGAACAAAGAGGGGGGAACGGCAGCGATCTGAGAGACTGGACCGGGCTGCTCTCATTTAATGGGCTAAAATCTCCCAGGAATGACACAGATGTGTGTGTGTGTGTGTCCACTCTGCAAGTATCTGTGGTCATCTTTCATCCTACCTACTTTGCTGTGTGAAGTCTCTTTTGTGTGCACGTTGGTGCTTGTGTGTACCTGTGCGTGGGAAGGCTGTTAGGGCAACAGGACACGTCTGCGTCTACAGCCGCAGATTACGGCCTCAGAGCCAGCGACAGAGAGAAGGTCAACTCATCTGGGAGTGAGCTAGAGTCGGAGAGGGAGGGGAGGCTCGGGTGCGTGAGATTTAATGCGGGGAGAGAGGGAGGGAGATGAAGAGAGAGCAAGAGAGGAGGAGAGAGGAGATTAAGCCCTGAGCTCATCTAATCTGTGTCAATAAGAGATGAGAAATCTAACGTCAGCCAGGTGGAAAAAGTCCAACTTGCTTTGATCAAAGACTTTCCATCTCAGGCAGACAACAACACGGCACACGTGAACGTGGCCTCGCTTGAGAACCCTATGCTTCTAGATGTCAGACTTTTTATAGTGGAGTTCCATCTCTTGAAATACTGCTTCCTGAAACACCCCCCCCCCCCACACACAATACGTCTCCCCTCCGAGATGTGCTTTGTTTCCTGCCGCTGTTGAGCAGCCTTGTAAAACACAAGCAGGTCAGCGTCACATGACTGAGGTCTAGGACACTAGAGGCTGGGGTCCGGCAGAGCAGGAGCTGGGTGTCAAAGTGCACATGGGTGGGGCAGTGAAGAGGGGGAGAGACGGAGACTGACAGCAAGGAGGAACGAAGGTTAGACGAAAACCCACGATTCTCCCGAGGAGCTGAACTCGCTAAAAGAATATTATTTCCATCCATCCATCCATCCCTCCCCAAAGAACACCTTTCTCAACTCTCATCTATCACGTCCTCCCAAAAACAGTGCAGTCCCTTTTTTTCACGCACACAGTTCCATGGATGCACACGCATATTCAGCACATATGCATTCTATCTGCACACAGTAAGTTCCCTTTTCCTTATAATGTCATGAGTTCCTTCGGTTTCGATGATTTCTACACATTCATGTATGGACTGTTTTCTTTCTGTTTCATTTAACTTTAGTTAATTGTCTCATCTTGCATGTCTCTTACCCGGTTCTCTCTCTCTTTCTATGGTTTCTTGCACTGAGCACTTGGAGTGTGTCCCCGGGGGTCTCCGGCTTTATAGGAGGCCTGTCACACTAATAGATTTCACCTTCTCTCGTTTTCTCTCTCGCTGTTATTCCCTCCCTCTTTCTCATCTGCTGTCCATTAAAGACACGAGGGTCTGTTCGCCACAAGCTACTGTAGCTGAGTGTTGTGAGCGAATTAAATATCAGTTTGTTTTTTTATTGCAATGACAAACATGTCTGTGTAGATGTTTTAATTTTTCTAAATTAAGCTCACATTTCATGTAGGCTGCTGCCTCTGGTACAGAACGAGGAGTTAGTGCAGTACACGCCACCTCTCCCCACTGTGCATGCAAAGATTTTGAAAAGCTGATAAAGGCTGGTTAATAGTAGTTTAGATTTCAGTTTGGACCAAAGTGGTGGACTGACACTGCCATCCCTACAGCCTTGCTGCTAAAAAGGCATTCACAGTTGAAAAGGTGACGCAGTTCCTGTTTTGCGTCTAAAAATCAATCCAGCAAATTTCTGTTTCAGCCAATCCAATGCAATGGATTACAATGTTTAATGAAGTGAAGAGCCTGCCAGTCTTCAAGGGGGCTTACTAGCTTATGATAAATATGCTAATGTGTCAGAATTGTTGTATTATTTTATCTGTCTGCGTTTCTCAGTATGCAGCCTGTCTGTGTTCCTGTTTGACAGCCTGACTTTGTGCATCTCTTGGACCAAAAGTGTCCTCGACAACCTCACTTATCCCTCTTCCTCCTCCCCCTCATCTTCCCCCCTCGCTCCATCTTACTCATCCCACATGTCACATCACATTTCCCAGGCAGCCCCAGGAAAAGGGCAGAGGCCCCATGAATTGATGTAGGTCACTTACAGGAGCATGGCCAGGACATGGACGTGTGCACACACACACACACACACACACACACACACACACAGGGATGGTGAGGTGGCACTGTGTACACACAGTCCTTCACCTGTCACCTGCTTTCATCTGCAGCACCGTCGTGCAGTCTTTGAATCGCAGCTTCAGCGTCTGCATACAGCACATTTGTTTATTCATAAACCTGTGCACGTAGCACACACTTAAATTCACACAAATATTTACACAAAGATTTCCACACCTTTGTAACACTCACTCTGACAGAGCTATGGCAACAATGCAGTGTTACACCACATCGTGCCCCAGTAGGTTTGAAAAGGAAGCTCTCTCTGCCAGCCTGAGCTCCTCAGTGGCTCTAAGAACACGCTGGGCAATAACGACACCTATTGGTGAATCTGAGACATTGTTCTGCAATGGGAGCCGCTGCAGAGAATATATGAGATGAATAACCGGTGATATTGAGTGCATTCATCATCCACTGACAGTAAATTCACAGAAGAAAATTGACACTAGCTCATAAACATCTATCACAGGCCTGTGTATTTGGCAACACACATTTGAGTGTGGAATGCGCGGCAGATGAATCGGATGCAATGGAGCAGAAGGGGGCTACGTTATGATATTTTCTCTGTTTTATATTAGCTCTCCACAGCTTTCAAACACACTTTCTCTCTGCCCCTTCTCTCTGTCCTCTACTCTCCCATGGCGCTCCTGCGTGACTCCCGTTACTCCTGATTTATTCCAGTTCCCCACAGCCTGCATGCAGTCTTTTATATGTCCAGTTAAGCAATTCTCTCCTCTAATTGGTTAATGGAGGGCAGAGGGCTTTGGTGTAAAGGGAAATCCCAGGAGCCTCTGAGGCCTGCTTCATGCCCACTGGACTGGAAGGGAGCCAAAATGTAGTCTCCACTAGGCTTCCCCACACGCCTCCACTGGACTGGAGAAGAGCCAAGATGGATGCCTGCGGGGCTGTGCTGCTGTGAAACTTACACTATTGAAGATGAAATCAGATGGAGGAGAGCTTTGCATCTATCAATGCTTAGATTTTATGTATTTAAAATGATTGATGTTGGGACAAATTCACATCACATAATATTAAGACCCCAAACTGCCAACTTTAAACTACTTTAAAGCCCAAATGTGACAAATGTGAATGATCTATGACAAAGAAACCATATTACAATAATGCGTCAAATCCTGATCCATCGGCTCACAGAAGAAATTTCAACACAGGAATTGCAGCATCATATCAAGCCGCATGTCACTCCCAGTGCTTTAGAAAAATGCTCTGTGAAAAAATATGGAAATGAATGAAAAATGGAGCCATTTTTAGAGACGGTGTCTTGAAGCTCAGTGATCCACAATGCTTCTGCATGCAGCTGTCTCCCTGAGGATAGAGAAAAACAACATGGAGAGGAGAGGAGAAAGTGCACGTAGGCCCACGGAAAGGAGGAGAGGTGAGATGGTGAGTGATGCAGAAAGGAAATACAGGTAGGGTGTACTTAATATAGATTTTGTTCTGTATAAAAGGTCAAAGTGGCGAGGGGAGGGAGTAATGCAGCCCCTTCTCTGGCCTTAATATCCTCTTTCCATCTCTCTCAGCCTCCCACCTTTACCATCAACAGTGGTGGAAGAAGTACTCAGATCTTTATTTAAGTACAAGTTCAACAATGTAAAAATACTCTATTCCAAGCGAAGGTCCTGCAATCAAAATCAAAAGTACACCTAACATTATAACTAAAGATATTTCCAAATTTGACTGTTTAATTCATCCTGGCTACAATGAAGAGTGTTACAGGTTTGACAGCAACAAACCTATGATGTGCCAAAGACATTAGTGGCCTATATGTCTGAGTATAATTTTATATGAGTGCATGTATTTGTATATGTAGGCCTTGCAGTGCAGCCCTGATATTGTAACCTAGGGAGGTAATAGAGAGAAATCTTCTGTCTTTTTGTGTATTGTCTTTCTTGTGTTTGTGTCTTATGTTGCTTGTTCAGTATTGAGGAGGGGGGGGAATATGTTTTATTGAAAAGTATACAGCAGCCGTCTCCTCGCTCAACAAGTAAAGCAGAAATGTCCTTGAGCAAGGCACTGAAAATGCTCCAGTGGAGCTGCCTCGTAGCCAAAGATTGGGCTTTTTTATAAATCTGTAATGGTATAAATATGTTGCATGATAAGTCAACTTTCCCCAGACACTGTAGCTGAAGGTTAAAGAAGGGTGTCTTCTGGTTCTTCGACATCAGGATGTTAAAATGCAAGGATAGTATTTAAATTTCTCCTTGTCCCATCAGCTTGAACTCGCCAGCTGTGACGGAACAGAGGTCGGGGTTCAAACTGTGACAGCCGCAAATGTCAAATGACTCGTCCCCTACTGTGACTGTCACCTTGGTTTGGCGTTTAGGAAGCCAACCAACCAGCAGGGGACATATTGAAGGAAAGAGAGAAAGCAAAGTAGAGGGAACGAACTCGTCTCACGAGGCTGGGTGGACATATATGAAAATGCGGCGTTGCGTAATGGGATATTGCATAATATGTCCCATTTGATACCATGTCACTTACTGATGCGTATTAGGACCCCACATAATGCTGCTGGTAAGCAGGCAAGCAAGGGGAATTACTTTTGGGGAGAGGTGAAATGAAGGGGTAGGGAGAACATGGAGGGCTTATGGTTCTGTCTCCAAGCAGAAGACGTGGAGTGATGGAAGCAGACAGCCAATGGGGTGTGGGCGCGGTGCGGCGAAGTGAGGGCAGGGAGGGGGGTGTTGGTGTCTGTGGCGGGTGGAGTTGGTGTGTGTGATGGTGTGATGGTGGGTGGGAGAGCGCGCGGTCGGTACTGGTATTTCTACCCTGTCACATTGCGTTAGTGTGCAGCCGAGCGCGACTGCTGAGCGCACCACTCTGGACAGCTCTGCACACACCGGGCGAAGCACGCACACGCACACGCAGGTTTGAATTCACAAGGACACAGAGTACCTACACTTGAGTGCACACACACACACACACACACACACACTGTAATCTCCCACGAGGACCACAAGGACATCCAAAACAAGTGAGTACCGATGGAGGTTTGACAGAAACCAGGGGAGAGTGCTCAACCTCCCAACTTTACTTCCATCCATCCATCCATTCATTTATCCATCATTGCAGCACTCTATCTATCCCATCAGCCATTTGTGGGCACAGTCATCACAGAGGAGTATTCATTTCCTTTTCTTTTTCTCGCAGAAATGTGCACACTAAATGGGAAAAAATGATTGGAAACGGTTCAATCAGAACCAAATGAAGTCTGTCTGTTCCAAAAGACTGTGTATTCATGTTGGGAAAATATTGCAACCTGATGTTCTTGGCTCGGTGCTTCAGTAACATAGGCAATATCTTGTTTTGGAAAGGCGCTCTTCATAGCCAGATGTGCAGACTGCACAAAGCTACAAATGAACCATAACAATTTACTTTGCCGCCGTCAAACACGTTGCAGCACTGGGCGAGGAGAGCAGCCAAGAAGCATCGTCGTGATACAAACAAAGCTATTGTGTCAGCAGGGGCAAAGCAGTCAACTCATCCACTCTCTGGTCACTATAGGCAACATGGTTTAGTGGCCCGAGCGCAGAGTGCTTTTACAGAACATTGAGCGAAATTAGGTCGGATGACGGTGCACCATGCACATTGTGACCCCCCCCCCCCTCACCCCCCCTCACCCCACCCCACCCCACCCCAGGCAGGGAAAACAGGAAGAAGTGAAGAAGAAAGCAGACGGAGGGAGAGAAAGGAATAGAGCCTTCACACAGTGCACCATGTGGCAAGTAAAATACAGGGAGGGCGGAGGGTACAGATGGATGAAAGGAGGAGGAGATAGAGTAGCGAGGTGTGATGTGCGGTGACCCAAGCTCCTTGGTGACGCTGTAAACTTGGCGCCACGCTTCGGCGGCTTTGAAGCGAAGAGAGAGAAATAAGCTGTCGTTGGCCACCAGCTCTGTGGCGGGCCAGAGGATCAGCAAGTACACAGAGAAATGCATAGGGCGTTGTCAGCACTACAGAAGGTCATCAAGGTCACAGTTACATAACTGGGCCTGCATATCCAATACAGTAGTACACTACTGTTCACATGGAAACCATCCATACAAGCTTTGTTGAGTATTATCCCTATAAAGGACACGTTCACAGGGATGACCACACTGTTTGCATCCTGGTGACGTGTTTGTGATGTAATTCCGTTGCATTGGGATCTTAAAGGAACAGTTCAACATTTGGGAGATACGCTTCACATGTTTCTGTACAGAAATAGGAGCAGTATTGATCTTCTAATCTAACTCACAGCAAAATAAATATTTCCCATAATCTTTACCTATTCTTTTAATCTGAACGTATTATCAACAGAAAAGTGACCCAGGGCCCCAGATCTTAAGGATGCCCCAAAGGGCCCAAATGTATTGTGTGAGAAATGATTTCTGGTAATTTGATCAATTGCTTATTTGTTCAGTAATATGCACCACTTAGGTAATATGAACTAGACTGATACAGGCCTTAAACCTGCAATTACAGATTTGTTTGGCCACTTTTGTTTGGCAGCAGAAACACTGACGTATCATCACCTTTTAAGTTGATATTCGGAACTTGTTAGCAAACTGTTGCTTTTTACACATCCAGCAGAACCAGAGCGGCGTTATCATTTCTTTGGCCACCTGATGAATTTAAGTCCAGTACTTTTAGCTCTATTTTTGGTCTCCACCAAGTCCTGTGGGAAACATCTGACTCGTTACCTGCTTAATTATGTATGAACTATGTTCACCAGCTAGTCAATAACTGTGTCTTTCTGCCTGAAATAGGGCTCTCTGTACATCTCCAAGCAATGTACAGCTGAATCAGGTGCTTCCCAGTTGGAGGACAGCTAACAGAGGCTAGCAGGGAAACAGAGACTGCAGAACACGGATTGATTTGCAGCCTTTAATTGTGCAAACAGACTTAATGTTTGAACACTACTGTGTCTTCATGAGAGTCGTGACAAAGTCATGAGTCAAACAACAAATATACTCAACCTAGAACAGGTGTATGTACATTATAATTGTCATTGGATAATTGGTTGAACAGGATTTCATATCTATTGGATAATGAATCCCAGAGTAGGAGTTGCTATAGTCTTATGTCCAAGTGCCACACAAACATGCACTAAAAGAACACAGAGACACAAATGACAGAGAATACCAAAAAAGTGTTACATCCATCAAATTAGAGGAACCATGACAAACTCAGTTCTTCATTTAAGCCAAAGGCTCCACTGAGTGTTCTGATATAATGACATAATGTAAGTGTTTTTTCTCACACGTTCTAAAATATCGAGAGCAGGTCAGTCGTGTTGATCCTGACTTGCAGGGAGTAGAATCAACACTATTGTGTCAGAAGCCACCAAAACCCAGGCCAGCAAACAGGCAGCTTAAACAAGCAGGATTAGCTTAGAGCCGGCCACTGTCCTGTAAGAGTACAGTCAATACTGTGCAAAGAATGCAAACTATAAGTACCCCTTTAAAAACTGAAAGCTTCTTGTCAAGTGTGGTCCCTATAGCAGAATGTGAGAGGCTCAGAGAGTGAAGCTGTCAGTCAGCCAGGTGTGTGCTGAGAGAGCCTCCGTGGAGCAGGCTGGGGGCACAGGTAGGGCGCAGGGAGCCCCTTAAGTGTCTCATTCAAGGTGGAGGGAGAATGGAAGGGAGGAGGGGGAGTGGGAGTGGGGGACGCAGAGAAAGATGTTATCACTTCCATCTCCTCCTCCGTGTTGGTGTGAAGGGAGTCACTGAAAGCAGGCGACCTACATTTTCTTTGAGGTATACTCCAGCGGCGAGGCCTCCCCCGATTCAGAGAAGACAAGAGTGAAGGACGGAGAGCCGCAGAAAGTGGGGGAAAAATAGAGAGCATGAGAGGAGGAGGAGGCAACGAAAGACAGAAACAGACAGACTCCCAGTTTGATATGGCAGACATGAAAAGGAGGTGACAAAAGGAAACGGGGAGAGATTTGACAGTAATCCTCTTGGACTCTTCCTTCCTTCCTTCCCTCTCGAGCGGTTATATAAAGCACATCTAGAATTCTGTTCTATACACATCAAAGAGCCTGCACCGCTTTGCAATCTGCATATATGATGCAACCAGGGAACAGCAGGAGGGGTGTGCGTGTGCGTGTGTTGTGTTTAGATGAGCCACTTGGATCTGTGACCGCTTCAGTCTTCAAATGACAATCACATTGTCTCCACGTGAGAGTGCTCTCGCTGCAAAACACAGCAGTGACCATTAAAAACAAAGAACTGGTTAATGCAATTGACACGGAGCTATTAGCTTTTCAGGGTGGAATGGCTGAGTGAGACATCATAATGTTTCAGCCTGAGCTGAGGTAATAGACATGAATTAACCAAACAGAAAACTGCCTCACACTTGGGAAGTGTGGATGCTGTCATTGAAACAATGTGGCTGCAAATGAAGTCATCTAACTGAAGATGAGAGCTTTATAATTTTCTGTTCCACTGCTGCCACCTACTGTTGACAAAATGCACTTAAAAGAAGGAAGGGCCCAGGGGAGGTGCTGCTTTCATGCAAGATTATCTGCTGTTCTCAGCCAAATATCCTTACAGAACATATTCTGTTACCAGTAAATTAATTAATTAATAATAATAATAATATTAACTTTATTTATATAGCACCTTTAAAAACAGAGTCTACAAAGCAAAAACAGGAGACCCAGAAAACACTAAAACAGAAAGCAGTGAAAGATTTAAAAAAATTAAAAATTAAAGCAAAACAAAAGCGAGATAAAGATAAAATTAGTGGTGTTTTATGTGGATTCTTACATGATTTTATGCTGTATTTTCATGTTTTGATGCAGGTATTACAACAGGTTTCCTCAGCAGCTGGAAGGTCACATTTCTGAGATGAAAAAAGGAATTTATAACAAGGACGGAGAAAAGTCATGTTACAAATGTTATTTTGTGCAGGTATCAACATTTGTCATGATACAGGGACTACAAGTTTGGATCTAAATGATCAAATTTCTAACTGGCCCATTTACAGTGTACTTTCAAAAAAATGCAAGGCATGAAAACATCTGTTACAGAAGTGTTACAATAAATAACTTCATGTCAGTTGCCAAACATGAAGTGTGTAAACAGTTATAATACTTATTTAAAAGTTAAATATCAGGATTAAACTTCATTGATCTCACAAAGGGTTCAGACGTATATGTGCAGTTTTTCATCCACTCATACGTGGTCATAAGATACATGTAGCAAAAGTAAAACCTGCTAAAACCAGCTGCACGCATGTGAAGTACAGTCTCTGTTCACACCATCACATTCAAGTTATAATTTATAAAAGAAACAAAAACAAAAACTTCTGGTTTGCACAATTGTGAAAAATCCCTTTGGTCAGTTTTTATCATTTCTATTTAGCAATAATGCTGTTGCTATTAATAAATACAGTTTGGTCCATATCCTCTGCAGCCCCTTTCCAGAAGGTAAGGATTTCTTACAGAGACAGATACATCTTCATTTATAGATTTTGACTTCAGTGTCCAAAATCAGTGCGAAACAACAACATTCACTAAATGCTGTTTTACGGTGGGTTTTTCAGCTAAGAAGGGTGTGGCATATGGGTGTACAGTCAGTTCTCTCTCAAACAAAGAAGCAATCAGTGTATCACGTGTAATCCAACGGTTTATGTTCCTTCCTGACGTTTGTATGGTCTGTAATGACTCATCAGACCAAACAAGTCAACAGTGCATCTGCCTTATCAAAGCTATCAGCCTTTGGGTTGTCTTTGCACATTTCCTGACCTTATGATTGTCGCTCAAGCATTTCCCTATGATGTCCCCCATAATAAAAACTCCTTCGCTCGTTAAAAGTGAAATAACTTGTCGTGACACGGCATACAGGAATGACTAATATCGCTAGAACATTTAGATAAAAAGAAGTGACTGCAGCATGTTTGAAACCTCTCATGCGCTGTGTATCCTGCTGCTCACATATTTGCCGCCCCTCTGCTCGTGGCAGATGCTGGAGACTGTCTCCCTTCTGATCCTCCCTTCTGACACTCCTCAGCTACCTGTTGCCTTGCGTTTTGGAGCTTGTCTTGGGTGGAGGGCTGCTGCCTCGAGCAAAACCACTTCGAGGAGCTGTAGAGAAGCTCCACGCAGCTGGAAATTGCTGCTACCACCCCGACAATGAAGTAGAAGCAGAGGAAGACTGTTTTCTCAGCAGGGCGGGAGGTGAAGCAGTCCACTATGTAGGGGCAAGGAAAGCGGCTACAGGGGAACTGGGCCTCCACCTTGAAGCCGTACAGCAGCCACTGGCCCACTAGAAATCCAACCTCTGCCACTATGCGGAAAGCCACATTGATAATGTAAAGCCGTTTTAAACGGATGTCTTCTCTGCCTTGGCTGTCCTTCTTGTTAAGGTGATGCATGGCATACATGAAGAAAAGCAGGGATGGTGTGGCGATGAGGACGATGTGAAACACCCAGAATCTGTACTGGGAGATTGGGAAGGCCATGTCGTAGCACACCTGTTTGCAGCCTGGCTGGAGGGTATTGCAGGCGAACTCCTCTTGCTCATCGTCAAACAGGTCACTGGCTACAGTGCCCAGGATCAGTATCCTAAAGACAAGCATGAGTAAGAGCCAGAAACGACCAAGCATCGGCGAGTGGGCCTGGAGGTTAGCAAAGAGTCCACTGAGGAAGCTCCATTCACCCATGATTGCCGCACCGTCTTGGATATGGCTTCGTGAAAGTGTTGAGCTTCGCCCTCCAGTTCGTCTCAGAACAAATGCTGTCTCTGGTTAAAAACAGCCTAAAATGTATCTTGTTATGCCCAATTAATAGTGAGACTAAACAGCCCAATCGGCAGGTCAAACAGTTGGTCCAGGGTTGGTTCACGTTCCAATGACCTGAAACCAAAAATAAAAATCAATCAAAAGACTGGTCTAAATTAAACCCCATGGTATTTTTCTTTTGGTTTCATTTAACAATTGCTCTTAAAAGAGATGCGAGTTGAATCCTTCTACTGCTGTCGCTATTATGTAAATTCATTACCAGTTACTACTGAAGGTCAAGTCATATAAGACCTTTTCAAATATTGGCCACTGCGTTTTAGTCAATAACTTTGTACCAAACTTAATTTAACTAATGTTGGTTATTACCCACACATGAATACAGCCTCGACCAGCTACTTGTGGCAGTGTACCGGCTGGTTGAGCTGCTTGTCAGTCTGAAACTGCGGTGATGCAGCACTTCAGAGAAGCCAATGGCAGCACGATGACATAACCATAAAATTCATAAATTTCCATTTACCTTACGCAGAGACAAGAAAAACCAAACCTCTCTGATAGAAATCCTTTCTCATTTGTCCTCTCCCACTCAGGTATATCCTTGGAAAAATCAAAGGAACATTTAAACAAAAAACAAGTTGCCTGCACCCAAAGCGTTCAGCTCATGTCCACACCAATTTATATTCCCTTCACTCGCTCTCCAAATGCGATTGAGGTTAGCAGGGGCTCCTTATTGAGAGGGCGGCAACAGTTTAGGAACTTCCTGCTACGTCCTAATCTGCGACCATCAAGAGTCCCAGACTGAAGTGATGTTTACCCAAGAAAGGCATGGTCTTGATGAGCATTTCAAACAGCTTCCTAAATGGCAGGAAGGATCTGTTTTAAGCTGTACCACCCGTGTGCGTCATTCAGCTGGCATAAAATTACATAGATTTGTTCTTTTATGCAGCTTTGAAGCAATTTATCAATTTTGTACTGAGAAACTAGATAAAAACATCTCCAACTCTCAATGATCACAAACTCAACTTGCGAATACAAAAAAAGTCTTAAAAATCGCTATTATCGATTCCCTCTGATGTGAGAATAAATGTTACCCATCCAGATTTCCCAATGACATGCCCCCCCCATTACAGCTACCACATGTGTGACTGATACTCCTCCCTTTGAATATTCCTACAGAGGACCTCACAAAAACCAATGACATATTTCATTAGACATTAGCCTAAAGCAATCCTATCATGCAACTCAAAAGTCCAGACACACTGCACAATCAATACAAAAGTTAACTTTATTTATCAAAATACAAAACGGACATTGAAATATTTACAAGACAAAAAACAAGTGGGTTAAAAAATACCAAGAAACCTAAGTGACTAAAACTAGACTTGCACACATGCTTAATGGGGTTCAAGCACCCAATGCCCATAAACATTTTTTTTTAAACTTCTGTTTTTTGAAAAGATGAGAAACGTCTTTTTCTACTAACTGCAAGTGGAAATATAACTGTGCTTCAAGTCATAAAAGCGAAACCACATTAATCACCTGGAACAAACCATTTATGCTAAAGAACCTTAAGTCTTACATAATGACCATGTAGACTTGGAGGCTAAAATTTAAAAGTCTTCATCTGAGTCCAGGTTGTAGGTTACTGGTTTCCGGGCACGTGAGGGCTTGTCCCGCGGCGCCACCGCTATGGGAGCTGCTGCTTCCTCGCCTGAAACCTGGAAGCTGTCATCGTCATCAACCCACTTCTTGGTTTTCTACAAGAGCAGAGAAAATTATTCAGGTAAACAAAAAAAGGTGTTCATAGTATAGAAGTAACACCTGAATAAATTAAGTAATAAATAAATAAGAAACATGAGGCCTCATGGTCCATTAACCCCTAAAGACCTTCAGTGTAAAAACTGACCTTGCTGCCGGCCGTTGTTTTGGCCTTGAGGCGGGACATGAGGTTGTCTGAGCTGTTGTCGGAGTCATCACTGACAGCCTGTTTCCGTTTGAGAAGGGGCTTCGCCTTTGTAACCGGAGCTTTATCTTGACCCTCTGAGTCACTGGAGTCAAATGAAGGGACCTTCTTGGTGGCCACGTTGGATGAAGGTTTGGGTTTTGAAAGAGCATCCAGGATGGACGGCTGCTTCACACCTATGGGAAAAATAAAACATGTTAACTATGCAGATTAGGAAAGGATACAAAGAATTTTTTTTCTTCTACTCATCATGCACTTTAAGTGTCTAATCTACATTTGCTTACAAGACATGTGTACAACTATTGTTACAATTTAATCTGTAATTGTTACTACTTCTTGGTACCGTTTGATGATGATGATATTGGCTTGTCTAAATACCTGCAGCCTTCTTCTTGGATGCAGCCGGTTTTTTTGCAGTAGCAGCTTTCTTGACCGCAGTCTCCTTGGTTTTGCGTTGAACAGGAGCCTTGGATGCAGGCACCTGATCATCTGACTGAGCTGCAGAGACAGAGAGCAAATAATTAAACCCGAGTCACGGCCCAATGTTTCTCAAGCTCATCAGTGTCTCAGTGTCCCATGAAAACACTTACAGCTGGACTTGGTTTCAGCTCGTTTTACAGTTGATTTGCCCTTTACAACTTTCTTCCTGCACAGAAATGACAGAATTTGATTTGAGATATACAAAAATGTTTTTTTTTTTAAAGAGCCTTAATGTGAAAGAAGCTTTATATACGAAGTCATCTGCTGTCTCATACTCACGTGGGTGCTGGAGCTTTGGGAGGCGGGGCTGGAGAATCCATATCGCTGTCGGCACTGGGCTCTGGGGCAAAACTGGCATCATCATCATCACTGACAGATTTTTGTTTTGGAGCATCCTTCTTCCCCCAGTCATCAAACTCATTTTCACTGTCGGACATGCTGTACTTCACCGCAGCTTAAGAAACAAACAACAGATTGGTTTGATTTAGCAATGCTGCCATGTAGTGCCAGGATGTTGGGGGTTTTTTAAACAGAAAGTAGAATGACAAGTTTGGTTTATGTGAGTTCTTCCATAATAGATGAGTAATCAAACGGCTGTTGCAAAAAAAATCAGTTAGGGGTGACTTGAGATAAAGGAGCCGATTAGCCTCAGGAAATGCGTGGTGTCAGTGTTTTAATTCAAAATACTGAACATTTCTGGAGTGTTTACTTCTTGTCTGGTGGTCTGGGTGAGGGAAGAGTTCAGAATAGTGATCTGCCAAGTATTCGTACGTATGAGCAAATGGATCAAAGAAGAATAGATGGCGAAACGTAAGTATCAGTGATGATCGTGGTCAGTCAGTGGTTAGCAGATTAACCTTTAGTTTTGCGTTCGACCCGCTCCCTGGGGGCAACCACTTCCTCTGCCTCCATTTCACTGTGGGAGAGATCGTCGGACTCATCGTCCGTCCACGGATTCTTCTTGGGCTTTTTGGCAACAGGCTTGAACTGAAGAGTGCTCTGCTTGCCAGTCTTTGATACTGCTGTAGAGAAGTGTGTTTATAGTCATATAGCTTCATTACAGTAGGTCTAAATACAATATTAAAAAACAAAAAAAACAAAAACAAAACTAATAGTTGACTGTAACCCATTACTTATGATGCTCAAATATTCCAGGCCCCCTAAACTATCTATGTGGGAATATTGGTGCAGTCGTTGGAAAAGGGAGCACAGAACTTTATAATACTTGTGCATAGTTGTCATTATGCTTGGACATGGAACATGTTTGGACATGTAAACAAACTATGATACAGCCAACATTATCAGCAACACCGTAACTTACGTTTACAGTACTATACCAGTACATTTATTTTGAGATTGCAAAACAGTCTTAGTTTCACCTAATTCAGATCGGCCCGGGAGGGAAAAAACTAAAAAGATTAAAGTAGTGACTAACCCAAAGGCAAGGTTTATTAAAAGTAATAATAGTCACATACTCACATAAGCAAAACATTTTCATTAACAAACATTTCCATTTGGCCTAAGAAATACAACATTGGCCATAAATTATATTAAATTATAGGCTGTGTCTCTCTGAATCTATGTTCCAAAAAATAATACCCATTAAAACCAATTAAGACATTTTAATACTTTTTAAGGGTCTTAATTTTTGCTAAACTGATTTAATAACTTTTAATACTTTAAGATCCCCCAGAGACCCTGGTATTTGTTCATTTGCTGTTTCGGCTCAGCACCTGTCCCCCTTTTGTGGTTTGGATGGGAGTGCTGACACAATATTTACTGACATACAGATGGAGCTCTACAATTATGCTTAAAATGGTGTTTTTGCTCGTGATTGGTGAATATAAGTCCCATTGATTTACAAATAATTTCACTGCACTTTTTGCATCTGGTTTAACTGAAATATAACATTTTATGAAATGAATTCAATTATACATCATGTAAATAATGGCCATCAAAAAAGAACCCAAGAACATCTCAAAATTGGTCAATGTAACATTTTCATTTGATATTAAAGATGGTATTCTCACCCTTTTCCTTTGCCTGGGTTTTAGTTTTCTTGCTCAGCCGTGCAGCCAAGCCAACCTCCTCACTTGGCTCGGCATTCTCTGCATCTTCTCCAAACTCCATCTTCGTCACTAAATCTTCACTCTACAGTTACAGAAATGATATCAAGCAAAATGTTACTTTCATCTGGGGAGTGTACTGTATAATTGTTCATGATGTTTCTGACATTTGAGATATCTGAGAAACTACGAACCCAATAAACTAAATTAAAATGCTCCTCTAGGCACAATAATCCTTGTCTAGTGTGATTTATGTACACTTTAAAAGACATACCTTGATTTTCCTGCCCCTCTTGCCCTCTCCTTTCTTAAGATCAGCCTTCCTGTTAGCTTCAGCTTTCATGGTGCTGGTAACACGCGGGACAACGCGGCGACCCTGCGGTGTGGGCAGAGTCTCCTGCTTCACCTTCGCCGCTTTGCCTTTCCCAGTCCCCTTTTTAACAGGCATGGTCTCGATCTCCTTTTCTTTTGCCTCAATGTTCTGAGCACAACAGACAACATCAGAAGATTATTCAGGAGGGAAACGTACGACAGTGACAACTCTGAATGTAACCAGGGTTTTCCAGAGGCTACATGTGGCACATGTATTGCCCAATATACATGCATGCCCATGTGGGATTAGTAATGTGACTGTCACATAGGCAAGTTACATTTTCAGTCAATTTCTAAAACTATTTTGGACAGTGTAATTGAGCATATGTGAAGTGTATACAGATAAAGAGCCAATACCACCAGTTCCTCAGTGAAAGCAGCAAGGTCTTCCCTCCACAAATCTGCAGGAATCTTTTTCTTTAGGCCATTCAGCTCTGTCATCTATAGAACAGCAGTTGGGTCAGAAATGGACAAAGTTTACATGAGATAGATCCATTTAAATTTTACGCCAGTAAGTTTGCGGCATTACTGAAGATCGCACCTTAGCATCCCTCTGTTTGCACAGCTCCTCTTTCTTCTCTTTGGTCAAGAACCACATGGGCATGCTCAGCAGGTAGTTGTAGTCTGGCCCGCTGGCATCCTCCTTCTCCGTTCCTTCCTCCCCTTCATCCTCCATCTCCTCATTCTAAGAGCATGAAGACAAATATGGTATTTGCTCAGGTGGAGGCTGAATGTTTTGCATGCCTCATTAATGTAGCTGAAAGCCATGTGATTCCTACCTTCTCTTGAGCCTGTTTCCAAGCCTTGACTGGGTCAGAGTCATAGCCCATCTGCTGCAGCATGCAAATTAGTTCCTTCTTTGGCTTGTTCTCTACAAGTAGATGGACAGCATTAGTAATTTTAATCAAAGAAAATCAAAACACATTATAGGTCTGCACAATTATGGCTAAAATTATCACCATAAACAATAATTGTAATAAGCTACTAACCAATGACCAAGGTGCCCTGGATTTTCTCTAGGATGAAGCGGGCCTGGTTGGTGAGTTTAGCACTCTCTGCCCCCAGCATGCCAACCAACCAGTCCTTTCTCAGCACATAGTACTTCATCCTCAACTCAAAGAAGTCCCTCATAATATCCTGCACAGACTCATACTTCTTCAGGCTGCCCACATGGTCAAACAGAACCTAACAAGGAGAAAAGCAAATGAACACTAGGTTCAGGACGGTTTGGAAACAAGTTAAGCATTTCTGAAAAGCTTGAGGTTTTATTGTATGGTACAAGACAACTTGATTCATGTGTGGCAGCCATTACCATAGAATTGCAGGTGAGGGGGCTCTGAAGTTTGAAGACTTTGTGGAGGCCAGCAGCCTCTGCCTCTGTCAGCTTCTCTGCTGCCATCTTGACCACAAAGCGCACAGTAGTGTCGGTGTGGTATTCCTTGTAGTCTGTGATCAGAGGAGGGACCTTCTCTGTGCCATTCAACATTGGCTCCAGCACATTCTCCTTGTAGGCCTAGACCCCGGAGAATAATGTGAAATTACAAACTGAGGTAATTAAAATGGTCTCAAAAGTACTTAAAATTAATAAGAATTAATTTAATTTGTGTCAGTTACAAACAGCATCAATCCAAATGATGGAACATCTTGGAAAAAAAACCCTAAGAGGAAGGACGACGGTTTATTGACCAACCTGTGTCCAGCATTTGACAGGCAATTCGGAGATCTCAACGGTGGTGGAATCAATGATGGCCACCTCTCCACTGTTTATGTACTGGTTGTCCACGACATGCTCAATTGTGCCTCTGAAGCCTTTGTAGTTTGGAAACTATGGGGGGGAAAAAAACAAAACACCCTCATCATCTAATTTGTACAACAGACGACACAAGATAGAAATCTCAGAAAGCAGCAACAGCCATTTCCTGTCCCCCTCACCATGGGCAGAGGCTCATCGCCATTGAGCATACGGTGGATGTTATTGACAATCTCTCGTATGTCGTAGTTGGGGATCTTGCTGGCCCAGCCTGTGCCGATACCTTCGGAGCCGTTCACCAGCACAGTGGGGATGATGGGCATGTACCACTCCGGCTCTACACGCTGGTTGTCGTCATAGTTGTACTTGAGCAGGTTGTCATCCACAGATGGGAAAACAAGGCGGGCAAGTGGGCTGGAGGGACAGGAAGTTTAGAGATGTTTTGAGTTAATCACCGGCTAGGTAAACCATGTAATCAACTCCCCCACAATCTCACGCTTTTCAAATGTGTGCAGGAGGTCTGCAGATTCAGATTATTCGCAGTTTGCAAGGAGGCTGCTGACCTGAGCATGGTGAAGATGTATCGAGGGCTGGCAGAGTCCTTGCCACCATGCAGCCTGGTTCCAAACTGACCCAGAGGCTGCAATAGGTTCAAGTTGTTGCTTCCCACAAAGTTCTGGGCCAAACCAACAATGGTCATCATCAGAGAAATCTGAAAAATGAAAACAGTTGATGACATTAAATATTATCAAACAGTATAGTCAAAACTGCTAAATACAACTAGCTTTGCTAGACCAGAAACAGTCAGAATATGGTTATTTGCTTTGAGACGCTGTTGGCATTTATTTTCCTCCAAATTAATATGATTTATTTAACCAGAAACCTTAGGAATCTGGCCAGGTCTTGCAGAAGACATCGAAGAAGTCAATGTAAAAGTTGAAGTCAAATGACATACAATGTACGACAGCACAATATAATAATTCAAGCTAATAAAAAAAAAGAAAGAGCCATGTACTCATTTTCCCCACATGTGAACGCTACATTTGTATTATTGCAGTAGAATAACATAAAACTAACAGGCTGCTTCAGAAGAAGAAGAAGAAAAAAAAAAAAAACGCATCAGCATTGTAAATCAGCTCAATGTGTAATGTCATCTCACCTCTCCATGGTGATAGGCTGACATCTCAGCCACTGAGCCAGCCAACTGGGCCACCTTCACCTCCCGCTTGTCATTCCTCTTGAAGCAACAGAACAGCACCTTCCTCTGGCCTGGTTTCAGACCTGACATACACACAATAAAATCACTCTCACACCTAACAAACAGTGTTTCTTAAGAGTTACAAAAGTGTTCTTGGTAGTAATGATCATTCCACACACCATCCACCAGGCAGGGGATTGACCTCTCATTGTCAGAGTTGGAGAAAAGTACCAGCTCCTTGTTGACAAACTCGTTGTAGGAGAGGGACTTGGTGGACTGACCATACAGGTAGTCCTGTAAAGAGACAGCAAAAAAAACAATAGTGAAACTCAACACAAATAAGTAAATAATAAAAGCACCTAAAGTTCACTAATTGCTGGGAAGTTACTTCAGGCAGGTTGTGCTCCCTGCGCTGGCGTCTGTTGACCATGAAGTTAGTCAGCCACTCTTTCCGCTCTTCCACTTTCTTTTTGCTAAAGGCCTGGGTAAGACAAAAAAGACAAGAATCAGTATGTAACACTCCAACTACCAATATCATCTTCAGAAATTGTGTGATAACTTATTTTGCATCCTGTAATGGGTTTACACTTTGGCTGAAGAATGAGACAAACAGATGGGAAGCGTCTTACAAGGGTGATAGCATCATCGTCTTCAGGTCCAGAGTACTTGAATGGGATACGGTGTCTCTGCATATCAGAGAAATACTCCTTGGCTTCCTGCGATGTGCTGGTTCCCAAACCTGGAAGGACGAAGGCCAAAATGGAAGCCATTAGATACAGCATTATGACACACAAGACTAGAACCATCGGCCAGGTATGAAGGGTTGCTTACTTGTCCTTTTCACTACCACACAGGGGTTTATAACAAACCTTTGTAGTATTTGATTTTCCAAGATTTGTAGTTAGACTGGCTTTCCTTCCAAGCATTGAATTCAGGGATACTGTAGAAAGACAGCTGGGTTTTCTTGAGAGATGCCTGAAGAGGGAAATAAAAGAAGTCTACAATCACATCATGTCCTCTCACCTTGTCATTTAAAGGGTTAACATGTTCGACAACAAAATTGTAAAATAAGCATCGAGTATGACCATCATAAAAGAGGACTCATGAACAGTGTGATATTTTTATCGAAATAGTAGAATAGTTGTTGTTAAATAGTAACTTTCTTAGAAAACATCATGCAGTTGCGAGTGGTCTGGGGTTTTGGCACCAGATGGCAGTGTTGTTGCAAATTTGGACCTCTATGAGGCTCGAAATCACCTTTGTTTCACATATTTTGTTAAATCCCCAAATCATGTTTACATGAATTGAAACAGAACCTAACCCACCAAGACTCCTTCCGAGTTGTTCTGAGGAACACCACGGCCTTGTCAAGCACAGCCCAAATATCCTGTGGGTTTACTGAGACTTTTGTTTTTCTTATAGTGGAAACAAGTACATGCACCCGAAGGGAACAGAACGAATAATAAAAATAAAAAGAGTATGGCAGGGGGGAGACAGTAAATTGTTTAATGCTATAGATTAACAAGAGGTGGGCTACAGATCTATATAAAAATGTTTAACATAGTACAAGGTGTTATAGTTGTAATTTTCTTTTGCTTTGTAGAGTGATGAATTGAATAAACGTACTCTGAAATATTTGCTTACAGCAATAAAGCATGTTTCTTACCTGTACATTTACATTTACGGATATAGAATTTGGCCATTATAAGATAGCGTTTATCTGAGGATTATTTTCTAGGAGACCAAACAATAAATTCTTCCAAAGTAAGATAAAGCCTTCATAAATATTTTCAGTAATAAAAGTACACAGGTTTTGTCATAACAGAAGCTACAATTCACACAATGTCTCTCTTAAATCTTTAACTGACTATTTACAGTGAGACTACAAACCTTGATGATGGGGGTGATGAACTCTTCCAGGAAGTTATGGTGCAGCAGTGACGGCCAGTTATGGTGGATGAAGTTGATCAGCAGGCCCTTAATGTGGGAGCCATCTTGATCCTGTCACAACCACAGCAATACAGTAGAGTCCAGTCATATCAATGTAATCTGTAAAGCTAAAGATTACTCCCACTTGAACTTTTGCATGTGGCACATGTAATGAAGTGGGTGACGACCTTGAAAAGCAGTGTATAAAATGCTCTGTGACAGCACTAAAAACTTTAAAATGATGAATACAAATGGGATACATAAAAGCAAAGTTAAAAACATTTAATCATGAATCATGAATCATCCAAGATGACAATAAAGACCAAATTAAACTGCAGACGCACCTGATCTGTCATGATCATGATCTTGCCATAACGCAGACTCTTGAGGGATTCTGGGTCGCTGTAGTTCTTCTTGTACTGAAGACCAAGGATCTTAATGACGTTGTTGATTTCAGCGTTCTCCATAATCTGATGAGGAAGACCAAACAATTTAACTACATTACAGACAGATGATGGGAATATAGTTCTCTTTAATTGAACCCATTGTTATGTTGAGATACAATGTATGCATCTTTATCCATAAAAGATATATACGACAATACAAATCTATCTATATGACCCGGCATCCGCCACAGAGAGAGATATGCATATTCTACTGCCATCTAATGACTATGAGCAAAATGATGTTGGGCCTAACCTGTTTGAGTGAGGCCTCCCGGACGTTGAGCATTTTTCCTCTGAGGGGGAAGACGCCATAGCGGTCCCTTCCGACCACTCCCAGCCCAGACACAGCAAGTGTCTTGGCTGAGTCTCCCTCAGTGAGGATCAGTGTGCAGCCGATGGAGTTCTTCCCACCTACCAGACAACGTGGTTACGGCTGTATGAGATGATGGCAGCTCATTTGCTTTTTCATGACTGTATTAAAAAATGTATATGGTAGACAATACCTGCATCATTGGCATCGTCCAATTTGGGCACCCCTTTGATTTTTGTGTGTTTAACAGCTGAGCATTTCTTGTTGAGCTGGGTCTGAGCCTTGAACTTCACCCAGTTCATGATACTTTCCACAATTCCACAGGATGTGGCCTAATGAGAACAGAAAATTAATTAGTGAAATACAAATGATGACACTTCTGAATGATGAGAATTCTGAATGGTTTTTCATGAGCACCTGTTTAATGAATTTGTCACCGAGAGGACAAGGGGACCCAAAGCTTTTCTGCTGCAGTGTCATGTTCTCTTTGGTCTGCGAGTCAAAGGTGGGGTTCTCAATCAGGCAGTTGACAAACAGCCACATGTGGTTCTTCACCTGAATGGAGAGGGAGTCGCACATACTTCTTTTTCACTAACAAAGACTATTTGGAATATTTCACACTCAAGCTACACAGTATTTCTCCAACAAGTATGAAAATAATGTCATCACAATTTCAGATCTGAGGTTACAATGAGATGACTGTACCTGGAAAGGCTTGACAGCAACCCCAGCTTTATTCTTCTTCTTCACCACTTCAATGAGCTTGCCAACCACCTGGTCAGCCACATAATCAATGTGCCTCCCACCCTGAGGTCCAGAGGACAAACACAAAATCCCATTTACAGAATAAATGTCATAAGTCTCAATCATAGTGACACAAAGTGGCTGGGAGAGCAGCCAAACTTGTACTTAGCTGCCAAAAGAACCTGGTCTACTAGTTCAGCTAGCCATTAAATGTGTCATAGATGCTCAGAGATGAAAATTTAAACAGGATTGACAAAATAGGATCAAAATTAAAATTGGCACTCGGGATTCAAACAAAGTTTAAAAGATTATTTAAAAAAATTAAATAATTGGTTTGGCATGGAGGTCACAACCCACGCTCAACCAATCCCTCTGTTACACATATACAGTATATACACACACAAAAATTGCATTACAAAATATCTAATACACTGTGATATTACCTTGGTCGTAGCAATACTGTTGACAAAGCTGACTTGCTGGAAACCTTTTTCGCTCATGGTGAGGCAGACCTCCCAGCGGTCATTGACGATCTCATGTATCACAGTGAGGCTATTGCCAATCTCGTCCACCTTATCCTTCACATACATGTCCACGTAGCTACGAAAACCTGTAATCTGGAGTACAAGAGCAGTTGTCTTAGTCTCAAGCACAAACCTACCCTCTACAGGCTTCTGGAATGATCAGGAAACTCTCAAACAGCACTCAACAGGTAAATTAAAAATTATTAAAAATTAAAAAATGGTAGAAAATGAGTGATGTGCTTTTTGTACCATTTAAAATCCCAACTCCTGAAGATAGCCTGAAACTTCAAAATTTAGATTCAGGTTTGTGGGAGCTGTTTTCACATTTGTTGACAATGTTTCAAGTTAATTTTCAATCTGATTAAATGATATTTGAAATTACATATGAAACCAATTTCTAATTTAGTAAGAGACACCTGATAGGTAGGTGGTTGACAGAAAGCAGCAGGCAGAAAGTAACTTACTGCCAGCCTCTTGCCATTGAAGAACACACGGACGCCCTTGGAGGCTCCAGCTATGTCGTAGGCCCTCCTGGTCATGAGAGCCACTATGTCTTTGTCCAGGATGCTCATTTTAAACTTGGTCAGATCTGGCCTGAAGGTGATGCAAGTGTATTCCTCTCCGTCAAAGGGATTGAGGTTAGTTTCCCCTGCCCTGCCCATGTTGTCATACCATGTCTGGGGGAAACATGGACAGACTGTAAAACGACATTTTCCACTTACAAGTCACATTGATTACTAAAAAGCAAATTCTGGTTCAGCCTCACTCCTACCTGCTTGAAGGTCTTCTTTGACTCTTTACAGGCAGTCTCCACAGTGAACTTTTTGCTGAAGATGTTGCAAAGCTTGGCACCATATCCATTGCGTCCACCTAAAGTACAAGTATTGGTATGAGGATGTGGGCTAGGACAGTAGGTAAGGGACAGTCTACTGATTAAACATCAAACATGGCTGTAGCTCGATTATACAAAAACCCACATGTGGCTTTAAATTACATTTCTGTTACCTACAGTGATGATGAAAACTGTTCTGCAACGGGTGATGTGTAAACTCTACTCTTATAATGGAATCGACATAATTATTCATTATATAATTTTTACAGATTACAGACCTTTTGCTATTATGTTCACTTCAAATAGATGTTTAAACATAGGTTTTGTATAAAACACGTCTGAGCATTTAAATGGACCTGTTGCCATGCTGTTGTGTCTAAAAATTTTCATCACAACTTGATCTCAGCAATTTCACTGGCGAGAAAGATTATATCATAATCAATAGCTAAGATGGCCAAAACTAGAGAAATAAAACCTAGGTTGTTCAAACATAGCGTTTTCCCTTAAATACATTAATCAATATATTGTTGTGCACTGTAATAAAAGCAAATGAGTTACGAATTCCACAATCGGTCTCACCAGTGACTTTCTTCTCGTCATCATCATAGTTACTGGAGGTGAGGAGCTGTCCAAAAATGAGAGCAGGCACATAGACCTTTTCCACCTTGTGCTCCACCACAGGAATACCCTTCCCATTATTCCATACACTGATGGTGTTGTTTTCACTAAAGGAAAAAATGTGCATGTGTTACCAAGGAAAGCAGCTGAGTTGGATACGCATTGGGGATATTTGAGAACTTACAAGCAAAGGCACACTGTTGTAGGATTATTAGACATTTTGAGATGTGAATCAGCCGTGCAATATTATATATTACTCACACATCAATGTTGACCTTGATGCAGGACATGCTGTTATCCCTCTGCTTATTGTCAGCTGCATTTACTGCAGGGAGAATGAAAAAAACAAAACAAATTGCTTCAGTATAGTAGGCCCGCCATGTGATGGCCAACAATTTGTCTATTTACATTGTACACCATCAAACATTATGTGCACCATTTACTCACCAAGGATCTCATCAAAAATCTTGTAAAGCCCAGGCACAAATGTCACATCACGGCAGTTCAGTCCAACATCCTCATCATACACCCACATTTGCTAAGGAAACAATTATAATACAATTACTGACTACAAAGATCATGCATAAACTTGTAAAATATGAACCATTAATGCTTTGTTTGCCCAAAAAACATCCTGCAACTCGTGAGTGACGGCAAAATTCTTCAGAAAACATCTAAAATACACATTAGCTCCTTTGACATTTACCCAAGGACTTAAATCAATGAAGGTTAATCAGAGAAGCCATCAGTTGCTGTGTGACTTCTTACTTGAGTGACAGGCTCTACAGAGCCTATGTAGGAGTCCGGTCGCAGCAAAATGTGCTCCAGCTGAGTCTTCTTCTGATAGATCCTCTCCACTGACAGCCGCTTCGGGTCTTTCTTCGTCTTTTCTACCGGCTTATTTTGAAAGCAGGTCTGCAGCGGATGACACAAGGTTATCTGGTGTGAACGTTCTAGCATTGCAATCGAGACTGCAGCATTGGTTCCATTTGTGTCACAGTTATTCTCCGTACAATGACCCACACCTTGCGTTTTAACGTAGACAGAACAAATCCTCAGACACTTTGGTGCACACAAAATCTACTGTCTATTTAAATGCAATACTCCGTTCACCCTCTTGGCAAGTTCCTGGGTTGCACTGTGTTGCTCAAGGACACTTCAGAAAGGCAGATTTAACGTTAATCCTAAATTAACGCAAAATTAGCGTTAGCAGTGCATCGCACTGGTCTGCTGTGAGACGGGGAACGTTATGGGAAATTGTGTTAACGTTAGCTAACTAGCCAAATGGGTACGATTATGGACGATAACATGGTTTCTAAAGTTCTAATGACTACAACGTTAGCTAACTTAAGTTGTTTTGTTGAGCAGTCGGTTTCGCGTAATGCGTTTTAACACCACGTTAAATCTCGTTAACGATAATTAGGTTAATGTTGTCCTAAACGATGTTAGCTAACATTAGCCAACGTTAGCCGCTGCTAAAGTTTCACTGTAGCTAACACTAGCAGTGACGTTAGCATCAACTAAATATCGAAGAGACCGTAGATTTACCTTCAGTGGTTCAGCCATTCTTGTATTTTACCCCACCCTGGTTCTTGCTATAACTTACAGATTAATTAACTATTTATTAACCTAATGCTAGCGAGCCAACTCCTAACGACCCTCTGCCCGGCAGTTCCTGCGCTGTGTGTGTGAATCAGTTTGAAAAATTCGAAACTTGGAGGAAACCGCTCCCGCCAGCCACATTGACCAATCAAACGAAGGGCCCTGCGATGTGTCCCTCCAATGAGGAACGTATTTCAAGTAAACAACCAATCGCCGACGGTCAAAGAGGCACGAGCCCGTCCACGTTGTGCCTCGCGGCCAATCAGCTTCCCAAGATAGAGACGAACGGAGAAGAATGCGTGCTTCAAGTCCGGATCTCAGTAGTGAAACGTGACATTTGACTTTTTGTCACGAGTAACATACAGTGTGGCTCAGAGGGAGTACTGAACTTATCAACAGTCTGTTGTCGGTCCTCAGCACATCACACAAGCTACTGTATAGCATCATTTAAAGCTTGTGTTCCTTTAAGCCCAATATGTTACCTGTATAATCTTGCAGGATTTACAGAGATCGGAGGAACTGTGATACAGCTGCGTGATGCCATTCAAGATTCACAGAGCCAAGAGAAGCAGCTGTATTGAACATCTGTGCACATTCCATCTTATTTGCATCTGGTCTTTTTTCAGTATTGCCTAATGATAAGGCCATTGTTTATGTGTAGGCTACCTTTTGGACACTTGGGGTACAAACCGTTACTGTACTGTCTTCTGGAATGTACCAAAATTGACCTTCAAGACAGTGTTCTGTAATGTTTTCCTGAAGTGTTCAATTTCAATTTAGCTTCATTTATCAATGGGTGAGGTCACCCACGCTACTTCCTCCCTCATTAGCTCCAGCGTCTCTGTCACACATGCCTACACACATGATAGCTGCCTAACAGCTATTTAGTGGTTAATGGGTTTATCTCCCCAGAAGTGTAGTTTCATGGTAGCTCCCAGCTGATGTGAGCATCATGCAGAGCTTTCCTTTGTGTCTTACAGCCGTGTTCAGCTGATGTAAAGGGATTCAGAAGTGCAGGATTTAAGAAAGCACTACAGAGAAAAGACAGAGGATTTTATTCAATACCAAGCAAACACGGGACTTTGCATCTCTGGTCCAGTTGCAATCAGTCAATGGAAATGCAGTAACCTGATTTATCTAACCGTTCTGCCATTCTTATCTATCTTCCTCAGCAATGCTGCCCACTCATCTGACTTTGGCATGATAATAATAGGGCTGAGGAGCTTGAGCTCTAGTCCAGTGGATGTAGTGGAGTGTATGTACACAAATGTTGCACTTTTCTTAACGTAGAAGAATTGTGAACGGGAGCAGTGTTCTAGAGATAGAATTCACTCTCATCTTCAAAAAATATTCCACCATCTCATTCAACAATTGAACTATTTTCAGATTACTCTGTCATAGTAAACGATATTTTGACAGTTTGGGAAATATGCATATTTAAATTAACACGTTGTATCTCATTTGTTAAATCCATACAAAAACTAAAAAAAAAACAATTTTTGTGATGGATGCCTGGCTACTAAGAAGTCACCGCGACATAAATAGTTGCACATAACCCTCTGTGAAAGCATAAATTGATGAGTTCTTCTAGATGTAGCAATTTTTTAAATGTATCTCTCTTCACTACATAATTTTCAGGTCATTTAAGAGAATGCCGTTACATATTGTTTTGTTTGCAACTATGCCATTACTATTCTAACCCTGTAACACACTCGCACACAGACTTCCTCTTATCTGGTACTAGTGGGCAGTTTGAAACTAAGTACTTAGCATCCAAAAATAGTCACCCATCTGAAGTTGTTGAGAGGCGTAAGCAAAGTGGATGGACACACGCACTCTCAGTACCACCTGCTTTCTTGTTTATTTATTGATGGCCCTGTGTTTTCTGGGGCCTGATATAGCATGACTGTCAGAGCTTGTTCGAGAAGAGAACTTGGGTTGTGTAAAAGTTATATCAATTGACTGTCTACAGTGATATGGAATACTGTAGTTCGACATTTTGGGCAATACACATGAGAAGATGGATACCACTCTCCTTCATAGGGTGGTATCGATTGTCTCATCTAACTCCCAGCAAGATGGCAATTAAGTGTGTTACCCTTAATATAGAACACTTCCTTTTTTTTATTTGTTAGGCAAGACTAGGTGCATACATGAGTGAAATAATACATCTGCCCCCAATTCATTGGTTAAATGTTGGTTAAAACTTCAACTTGAGCATTTTAACCCAAAATCTCTATAAAGGTTGTTCTTTGGGAACAGTCACTGTGTTAGAGTTGGATATGTGTGTTCTCCCCTGGAGTTTACGCAAGTGAATTCTCTTGAGTTCACTTCAGTGTTTCCGAGTAATTATTTCTTAGCAAAGACTAGTTCCATTTCTTCCTGTGGGGGTTAGACCATTGGCAGGAAGTAGAGCATGTAGAGCTTAAAACTAGAATGAAATAATGATGAAAAAGAGAAACGGTTACAAACTGAAATTACAGCTTCATGTTCACTGTGAGTATATAGGTCAGACAATTTCCAGGTGTGTGACAGATGAAATTACTGTATGGCAGCAAACTAACAGGAAGACATTGAATGAGAATAGCAACCTAGATGACAAAAAATAAGCACTGGTGATATTCTTTAGGATGTTACTCATGAATATTTAAACCATTAACATACCATAACCTTTGCAGCTATCCCAACCATTTTTGGTGATGTAAATAGCATATACAGTAAACCCCTAACATTTACAGTATTTAAACACTTTCTGGGTCATGTTTTGACCATCACATTTCCAGTAGTGTCCTTGGAGGTCCATAACATGACCTTTAATGTGAACACCCCTCCCTGGCTGTCATTGTGAAAATGTCTGAGAAACACAATGAAGCACTGAGAATTATTAATTACTTTAAAAGGGCAGTGGAAAACAGCTTCAACCGCTATCCTGTGTTGGCAGGCAACTAAAACAACTTAACATTTAAGATGCCATAAATCACAATGAGTGAGGCCACTTTGTTGATTGTTCACACCTGTTGTAAGAAATGCTGCCACGAGGTGCGTTTCTCAAACACAGCAGCTATAAATGTGCAGCAAATGGAACATCTTATGCAGAGTAATTATTGTATTCTCACTTTTTGAAATCAGATTTTCTTCAGGACATCACGCCCAGTATGGATTCAACAAAGGGAGCAGATTGGATTAACCGGCTTCATCAGATGGCAGCGTGAAATATGCTGTAGACCTCAATAGTAGTGACTGAGATAGGAGTCGATGTATGCAGAATTTGTTCCTGTGCATGTATCGTGTCAGGTTTCGACACCATTAGGTCCCCTATTAGCCTGGTCAGTTCTGAACATATTAGAACAGAATCAAGTCACTTCATCAAAAAACCCTGACACTGTCGTTCCCAACATTTTGTGCATGTGACTCCTCAATATGAAGCAGTGTCAGCCTTCGAGCTCCTGTCATGGAGTGTATGTCTTGTGAGCTGTTCAGCCTGACTGACTCATAACGTTTTTAGCCATGCTAGTGTCGTGGAAACACTGCCTATGCTCTTAGAGTTGAAAAAAACACAGGAAACACTTACAGGTCATTGGTCAGGATGTGTTGTACAATAGGAGATAGACAGTCAGAAGTCATCAGCTATCTCAAAGAAAAGAAGAAAAGAATATGTGAATAAACGATAAGTTATAAGCTTTCACACTAGCGGTGTAGCCTTATTGATAGCAATGTTCATCTGTCTGTTTGTTTGTTGGGCCACCATTTTGGTCTAGACTGAAATATCTCAACAACTACTGAATGGATTGCCATGAACGTTTGTACAGATTTTGATGATCCTCAGAGGATTGAGCTTAGTGACTCTGGTGATCCCCTGATCTTTTGTCTAGCACCACCATGCGCTTCAGTGAACATGGTAATCGTTATTGATGCTAAACACCAACATGTTATCATTGTCACTGCGAGCATGTTAGCATGCTTAGCTCATAATACAATATTTTTAAAATAAAAAAGCAAAGATTAGCAAACAGCAATAATAAAAAGCCCAAACAAACAAAAAAAACCTCATAACTTTGCATAGCACATTTTTGCTTTTTAGTAATCTTCTTTTAACCGCTAATCTTATGACCCTGGGTGGGGGTCCCAATCCCCAGGCTGGGAACCACTGACTAAAACATATTTAAAATGTATTCTAGCTTTATTTTTTTTGAAAACATCCTTCAAGGAATTATGAGTTACAAACAACATCAACCATTTGGAACATGCCGGTAGCATACAGCCATTCATGATATGCTTTTGCTGAAGATTCAAGACTTCGAGTACTTTCTGTCACTGGGGAACTCAGCAAGGATCAATGAATATCTACAACACTTTCATATTGCCCGTCCATTGTTCCCTTAATGTCAATGATATCAGACTTCAAAGACAAAGCTCTTCACAGGGAAGGTGAGGTGCCCGATGCTGTTATTGGCAGTAGCAGGGAAATCCTTTTAATACACCTTCCTCACAGTTTTTGATTAAAAGGTTCAAGATAGGTGAGGAAATAAATAAATAAAGCAGAGTAATGCTGTATTCACAAAGACAAGGCAGGACTTTGATCTTGTTCAGGGACGAGGAGTAAGCTCGGAGCCAGAGACAGCGTGTGTGTGTGTGTGCACTTAAGTATATATGTATGCATGAATGTGTGTATGTGGTAAGACAAAGCAGGTTAGAAAATGGAATGAAGGGGGGGGGGTCTCATTAATATGAGCAAGTTAGCTTGCAGGTATGCCACCTGCACAGGTATCAGAGTAACAGAGCGGACGCCTGCGCCTACTTTGAGAGACTTGCCATACTGGAAAAAAAACCCCACTTTGATCCACTTGAAACTGTAGGCTATCAGGACTAATGCTTGGTTGATAATGCATACAGCGCCGTTCTAGCTGCCAACTACAGAAGAGCATTTGAAGTAATCTGATAAAGCTGGAAGACTGACTGCCAGTGCACGCTCCTCTGTCGATGAGGAAAGTAATCCTATTTTCTGCTGTTTCACCTATCTGATCTTCTTCAGATAGGTGGAAGAGCAGCCTCGTAACCTCGGAGCTGCAAAGGGAGTGAATATAGAGCAGCACCAGTGAACACGTAATATGCGTTTCACATGGGGACTAAATGTATTGTGGTGGTTTTAAGACCGAGGTAAAAACTCCATGAAAACATTGCAAGATTCTGTTTTGGCCTTGACTTTGGCTAATATATCTGCAGGTTAGTGGAACATTGTGATTATCATCATCATCATCATATGAATAGATGCCAAACATGAGTCCTTTACAATAGAGTGTAATGAGGCCACAGAAATACAAGCTTCAGCAGATTTGTAAACAGTTCAACCTAAACTAAATCAGCAAAGCAATTGTTTGGAGGGATAAACAAATGTTAACATAAAACGTAGCAGCCCAATAACAAGTGACAAACAACAATGCTTTTTTTTTTCATCTTAAAAGAGCTGTTTTTGAGACTTCTATCTCTTTGGCTCCACCATTTTTGTAAACTGTTTCCGGCAGTGTGCCTGTCCTACCATAATGGTGGTAAGCACAGTACAACGTCTGGCCAATCGATAGATCAATTGTCCAAATGAGACATGCATAAGGACAGAGACATGAAAAAGATGTACTAGAGAACAGCAATATTTAACTCTGGTCTCACCATATATTAATAGTCTATGATACAACCAAAGAGCACTGAATGTTATTACAGTTGCGTTAAAAGGCTGTGTTTCAAGCAGACTATATTAAGGCTGCTTTGTTTCATGTTTTCCTTTCTGCCATCCACACCCCCATTGATAATTAGATAACAGTCCATGCAGTCAAGGCTGGATTACACCACTAGTGGGCCCGGGGCGCCACAATGAGCTGTGGTCTTTGGGCCCCTGATGGTCTCGGTCCCCGAGGCAGTTGCCCACTAATCCACCCAATCATGCAGAGCTTACGTTGTCCAAAACCGACACAAACAGAGCCAAGTTGTGAACTACTAGCATTACACGGGGCATAAAAAATCTGATAGAGAGCAGTAACATTTCACAGACAGAAAGAAGAATAAAGACCCCTGCTGCAGTTAATCATCCACAGAGCACCAGGGAGGGAGTTTGTGTGGAGTGTCCCACTTTATTGATTTTAATTCCATTAATACCTTATGACTGGCTGCTTGGCAGACTCTCCCAGGCCAGTGCTCACGCACCTCTGTTTTCATAGTGGATTTGATTGGGTTTCCTTATCGGCTGCCGGCAGCAGGCAGGAAAAGGGCCCGGAGGCGGCCGAAGATCCACCGCCCCGCATGTTCGAAACAACAAGCTTCAGATCAAAATGATTAGTGAAGGCTGCCAACCCAACCGCTCCATGTACGAGCTTGTGTGTGAGGTCACTTCTGTGTGTGTGTGTGTGTGTGTGTGTGTGTGTGTGTGTGTAGAGAGAGAGAGAGAGAGAGAGACTATATCAACAGATGCGTGTAACATATGCGGCCACGGCCATTGAGGTTTTCTGTCTGCCGTTTTCTGCCATTCGAAACTTGACATGAATATGCGTCTGCCACATATCCAGGATCAGAGTCCGTGGTCCCTGCCGGTCCCTGCCGGCTCCGGCAGCACCGCTTTAGTTCTGTGGTTGCGTGGAAACTAAGCGGCTGCACGGAGCCCTGAGCTGCAGGAGCTGATCCAGCCAAGAGCGGCTCTCAGCACAAGTTTAACGAGGGGACCCGATGGAAGCGAGCCGAAGCGCTGACGGGACCGCCTTTTCGGGAGAAGCTCCGAGCTGCGGGTGCACGGCCGGATTGTTGTGCACTTGCTGAGAAACACGCACCATGGAAAGGAGAGGAAGAGCGGCAAAGACGTGAGTGTGTGTGCGTGTTACTGATCAAAACGCATGTTTTCTCTGCGATCTACCGCATATGCAAGTTGGCTGGACTCGAACAGGATGGGAGACAAACTTAACAGAGGGTATCAGCTCCCAGGAGCTCTTCATTTTCCACCAGATGCTCGCTACTGAGGAGTAGAATCTAATTTTGCGCAGGAGCTGATTCTTAATCCACTGCCAGGCTTTACATTTTGCATCAACTTGTGTTGTGATGAATGTAAAAAATTAAAGTAGATCAGTGTTGTCAAGTTTGTGTTATATTTAAGTTAAGAGAGATTTACACTGATTCCATACAATGACACAAACTGCCTGTCCACCTGTGACGGCTTGTTTTATGTATATTGCTGTCTAGGTTAAACTCAACTAGATTATTCTGTGGGGGGAAATGGAGACCTGCCAAGCTCAGTGTTGCTCTCCAAGGAGCAAGAAGAGCATCTTTAGTAATCGACATTGGCTTTGAGTAAGCAGTCGGGAGTGGCTGGAGCTAAAAGCACTGGAATATGATTACAGGTGCATTAAAAGTCTGCGTTTTAAGTTAGAGATGTCAAGGATGCTTTATTGTCCTGTTTCCCTTTCTGTCATCCCCCCCATTGATAACTAGAAACCAGCATCTTATTTGCCATTCATGCAACGCTCACAGCTGTGATGTGGTGCCACAAAGAGGTCAGGTTCACGCATGGAAAACGCTCTGTGGCAAGAGCACATTAACATAATGCGTTTGCGTTGCATTCGAATGCCTCTGGTGTTTGAGTTCAACTTGCTGCTCGCCATATGAATGGTTTCAGAGGCTTGAGCGAGTACAGCACTGACAGAAGTGAATTTATGAAGTGAGAGGCTGAACTTTGGCTGCACGCGCACTGTGTTTATTGTGTGAATTAAAAGCAGGAGGTGGGGGGGGGGGGTTATTTATCACAGAGGTAGGCAATGACTTTAGGAACACCGACAAAGACGTCACCTGATTTAGAGGCCAGCTGATTTGTTGCCTTTAGAGTGCATGGCTGTAAGATGGGTTGTATTTGTTAGAAGGGAATAGACCATTAGTGAAGTCACTTTTTGAGAAGCATATTTTGGATGGGATACCGTTTTTGAACATCCTTTTGTACTCGTGACCCCCACCTGCGACTCATTAGGATTCCACCCTCCCCGGTTTAGCTCATCCACCGACAACACTTCTCTCCTTCCTCTCCCCCTTCTTCTTTCACTGCCAGCTGTCTTCATCAGCTGACTTACTAACATTTAGCCCTTTCCTCGATATCTCATTAGTGTCACACACACACTGTTCTCTGTGTTGTTCTTGTAATGTTACCCTTCTCCTTGAATCCTCTTGATATCGCTCTTTCTCTCGCAACCCTGCGCTCGTGTGTCCAATTTCCCTCCCTGCCCACATGCTTTCTCCTCCTCGGCAACCAGCCTTCTACTTCTGCTCCCCCATTATCCCTCAGCAAAAAAGCATTCTGGCATGCCATGTGACAGGAAAAGTACAGCCTTTACAGGAATATAATGTTACCCATTAAGCTCGGGCGAGACTTTTTATTTCCTTGGGTGTTCAGCCGCATCTGTCATGCTATTTCACTTTCCCGCACACGATGCTGACACTAAGTGCAGAGGGAAATCCTTTGGAAGTTGCTTTGGCTCCGTGAAGATGCCTGGATTAACAGCTCATGTCTGAGGGAGGCAAACTCCAGCAGTCAGAGCATCTTAATAGCAGAGGTTTCGTGCTGTGCTCTGGTGCATCAGCCTCCATCTCCCCCAATGGCTCATTATTGGGGTTGTCTGGCAGGCATCTCTTGCACCGGCGTAACACAATGAGCGTTATTAGCTGTGTCTTGTGGACAAATCATCTGTCCCCCTCGCACACACATATACACATCACCATGGCCACTACACTCTGTTCTCTCTCCCCCCCCCCCACGTCATGTGATACGTAGAGGTACTTAGAGATCGATTTCATTTTTTAATCTTGGTAAGTGGATCTTGCCCAGTCTCCAGCCATTTTGAAGAAATTAAGAAGTCTGGTTGAACCCTGCGGTTGCTTTTTTTGTCTCAAAGAAGACGGGCCATCACATTGTCTGTTTTGTTGGCCTTGGGGCTGTTTATCATTTACCCAAACAAAAGGATTGGGTGGCCAACACTGATGCTACACTGACTTAAGGAGTTTTTCCTTAAAAGGATTAGTAACAGGATAGGAGGTAGCCCTGATCAGCTATTAATGAAAAGTGTTAAGGTGGGTGGACCTGCTATTTTCAAAGGCTTACGTACAAAATATAAAGTGTAATTTACAGGACACACAGATGAGCTTTTACCTCTGTGTTACTTGCACTTCTGACTCAATTACCTTGCCTTATGGACTAGCGACTGCATAGCTTGAAGGAAAGAGTTAATCATCACTTTTACTAAAATTGTTTTCTCAGTACAAGTACAAGTATGGCAGCTGTAGTTTTAGAAAGAACTGAACTGATGAAAATCTAGCTGTTTTTATGTTTTACTCAGAACCCCTTGCTCCTCGTGGTGTCACATCACTATGTTAATGGAAGCCTCTGTGTACTGAAATAGTCCTGCATTGCAGGGATGTCAATTATAAAACAGGAACAGTGACACCAAAGGATGAAGGGCATGTTTGATCCTTAGACCTTCCTGGAAATATAACAGAAATTCAGTTGTTTGACCAACAGCATGCTGAAATGTGCGTGCAGCATTCCTGCTGCTTTCTCACAGCAATTAGACAAGCTATGGCAACCCCCGATTTCTCTGTTAAATAACACTGTGGACTTTGAAGAACATTGTTAATCTCCCATGATTTGCACGAGTATTTCATGATACAATTTGCACTTGTCTTTGTTCTTCCCACCACTGCTAATGTGACTTTCTGTTGTTTTTATGTAATAGGCTCAACAGCTACTGGGGAGGTTGATGCAGACTTCACCTCCTGCGCCCAGGTGGTCCTTCCTGGAGCATGCCCGTGTCCCACAATGTCCCTACTTGCAGACTGGCTACTGCGCCACTCAGTGGTCATGTGTTTGCTGCTGCACAGCCTGGTGCTAATGACCTTCTGCTTCCACCATGCTGCCACCAGTTCCTCCAAGAGCTGCTACTGCTCTGAGAGCGAGAGTGGCGGCAAAACTGTGCGCTGCAGCAATCTGCAGCTCACAGAGATCCCCCAGGATATCCCTAATGACACACGACGTGTCTACCTGGACTTCAATCTCTTCACCACAGTTCCAACGAATGCTTTTGCAGGTTTGCCTCACCTGGTTGAACTGGATCTATCACACAATGAATTAAGCCAGTTAGAACCCGGGGCTTTCAGAGGCCTTGACTCCTCACTGCAGTTTCTAGACCTTTCTTCTAACAAGTTAGTAAACTTTAACCCTGATGCCTTCGAGGGTCTGCGGGCTCGCGCCAACCTAACAAACAACCCTTGGCATTGTGACTGCAACTTGCAGATGGCCATGCCCCGTGTGGACCTGGAGCCTGTGTCGCTGACGGGCATTGTGTGCCAGACTTCAGATCCTGAGGAAATAGGAGTTCAAGGACTTGCCTTCCTGTTGGCACCAGACATAGACCTATGTGTGGTAATGAAGAGGACTACAGATGTGGCCATGCTAGTCGTCATGTTCGGCTGGTTCACCATGGTCATCTCCTACCTGATCTACTATGTCAGGGCTAATCAGGAGGACGCCCGCAGACACCTGGAGTATCTCAAGTCGTTGCCCAGCAGACAGGGCAAGTCAGAGGAGTCTTCCACCATTAGCACTGTAGTATAGGGCTGATGGAGCTACACATGGGACCTTAAGTGGTAACCCTCACCAACCAGGATGGAGCTACAACCTGCAACTACACGGCATCAGTCTCAGATGGTTTTTCCCAACATGTGGCTGCGCAAGAAAACCAGGCCGATGCAACCTAGCCCAGATGATTAATTCATCTTTCAGCGGCCCATTAGGAGTTTTTGTTGGCTGAGTTGATGGTCTAGTTTTTCGCACTAAGGGAGTAAAAGCAGCTACATGTTTTTGGCCAGCTCCATGGGATACAAATGGGATTTATCCAGTGGTGCATGCACCTTGATGCACCTCACTCACATACAGGGAATTCAGGAGGCAACATCAAACAGCAATATGAACAATGGGAAAAGGCAACACTAGAATGAGGAACTCCATGTACAGCTGTTTTCCATTAAAACCCTTACGACGTTCACCAGTATATTCAAGTAAAATGATGTTTTCCATTGAAATTGTTGATATGGGGTTTTTTTCTTACTCAACTGCCTCACAAAAGATGAACAAATATATACAGCATCTAGAATCTGAATCCCTCTTTAGCAAATGCAGATTCAGCACACTATGCTGATGAATCAGATTGCTGCGTGATGAAGTACTCATCAGTTATTCTGTGATGTTTTTGATAGAAGCTACTGTACCGGAGCTCCATACTGATGAGAACCGCAAACCTACTGCCTCTGTATGTTAAGAGTATTTGACAGGAAACCCCTACTAGCTTAACTCCATAACCAGTGGGGCCCCTGAATGATCTAAACAGCACACAGTACTCAACACGGCACGTGAAGAGATCCATCCTTTTCTTCTCATTTGCAGTTTTCCTGTTTGTCCATGTCACCCAATTGAAAGTTAAAGTCTATTTATCAAATGCAGGGACGTAGGATGTTGTAGGTTTGCAAGGAGGGAACAAATCAAAAGTCATTGACGCCCAGGTATGATGGACAATTTGAGCTCTGTTAGCTACCTGATAGAAGCAAACTTTACAAATTCATGGCATTTAATACCTACCTGGTGCCAGGAACACACTGTAGCTCTGGAATTACTCATCAGCATAATATGCTAATGTTGACATGCCAATCTTCAGTCACAAGCCAGTAACCCTGTATGCAATATCATCTAATTGTCAGAAAAGGCTGATTTGAGAAGCAGATAATTACAGGTTTCTGCAGTTCAGCTGTCATGAAATGGAAAGGGAGAGGTGGAGAGACAGAGACTTATAATCTAAACAGGGACAAGATTTTCATATTATGGTAGGAAAAGCCCATCAGCAAACACCTCACCTCTTCACCCAGTGTAATTAAGGGAACACATTTATGATCATACCTGGTTATCTAGACAGAGCCTCTGCCTCAGTGCTGTTTTTTATTCTCTCTCATGCCTTTAATAAGCACCCAGAGTGCCTCTGGGAGCCATATTGTCTGATGTGGTCACTCCCATGGGTTTTCTAAATAATATTTATGGGGCCTTGACCTGCTGGTCCATTTTAAAGAGATAGCAAGGATGTGAATCTCCTATTTCACCAGACTGTGGCAAGAGGAAGATGCATTTGTGTCTCCTCCCATCAAATCATTAATACAAATGGAGACCACAAAAAAATGTGTTTGATTGGAGACATAATTTAATCCACATCAGACTGTGCTCTTTTGCACAGAGTGCAGTCTTGAATAATGAAATTTTGCTGTTTAAGATGTTGGAAATGGTTTGTCAACAAGGATTTCCCTGTGTCAGACACAAATGCCTCTAGACTAACAAGACCACTAAATGATTTATGATGGCCATAAAAAACACTTGAGCTGAAAGTCTGGGAATGCACCCATCGTCTTGTGTGACCCAGTTCTTGAGGGGAAATTAAGGGAGAATGCCACAGGGGCTCAGATGCCCCCTTCTCTGCTGCAAACCATACCCTTGCTTGGGTAAAGCAATTTCCGAATGTCCTTGGGCTGCTCGGTGATGGTCCGGAGCGCTCACAGTGGCAGCCAAACTCAGCTCCACCTCGTCCTCAAACCTTCCCAAAGGCAGTGCTCAGTCGTCAAAGGAATAATTTGACATCTTGGGAAATACACTTATTTGCTTTCTTGTAGAGAGTTAGACAAGCTGATTATTACCACTCTCAGGTACGTACGAGAAATATCTGCTACTGTACCACAAGCAGCTAGGTTAGCTTAATCTACCACAAAGACTGGAAACACGAGAAAACAGCTAGCCTGGCTCTGTCCTTAGGTAACAAATCCTGCATAGCAGAACCTCTGCTCACCAATGTCAAGTCCTTGTGTCCCATCTTTATATGCTGAGCTAAGATAACCGGATACTAGCTGTAGCTTCTTATTCATCGTACTGAGATGACAGTGTCATCAATCTTTGTGAAATTTCCCAATGTGTCAAACTACTTCTTTTAAGAAAAGAAAGGTTTAGCTGTGAGTCCATGCTCCATAGTTTGGATTAACAGGATGGGTTTGTTTTACAGAACACAATGATAATGATCTTGACCGAGTTATAAGGAAGCCCATTTACAGCCTCCCACGACGAGCAGGAGGTTCAACAGTACTGAAAAATAGATGGTAAGCCTCTCTCTCTGACATTTCCTGCCACACACACACACACACAGCTCCCTCCTTGCCTCTTACCTCTGATAACAGACTCTCACGGTGGCTTTGAAACCAGCCACTGTGAAGGGAGGCTCACCAATGGAGGAGATAAACATAAAACTAGTAAGAGACATGTGTTGCTCTGTATTTCTTTCAGCTAATGTATGTGAGTGCGCACATTCTTTTGTTCACCTGTATGTACGACAGGTGTGTGTGCATGGCGGGAGTGTGGGTGCTGGTAATGTAACACCTCTGCTCCCCAGCGCACATAAATGTCGCTGAGGTTAATTTAAATTTCAGGCCAGCTCAGCTTGCCCCGCCTGCTACCTGAGACACGTTACACTGGTGTGAGCATTACAATTGCTGGGTAATGGGACACAAAGTGGGGGATAAGGTGACGCATCCAATCCCTCAGAGCGCGGCCCTGTTTGGGATTGGGTTGCAGGTGAAAATGTTTCCAGGCTCCGGGATCACATGGGGTCTCCCAGTGAGGGCACCTTTTATTTTTTTTTGCCAAAAAAGGTAAGTGACACCTAAGATGCTGCATCTGAGGAGAGTGACAAGGACACTGTTCATTATGTGTCAATATTCTGTGATGGCCTCCTTCTTTTGGTGTCCTCCAGGGGGTGATCTGGAGACGAAAGCCAGACCATTAGAGCTGTCTAAGGAACAAACACTGTTACAAGGTCCCAGCTTCATTTTGAGTTACACAGCTCCCCCTGTCTTGGAAAGTGTGCAAGTGTGAGGAAAATAAATGCCTTTATCTTCATGTTTTCACATTAAGATTAGCATTTATTAGTCAAATGTTAGTAATGCACATCAGCAACAACACACAGTACACGCTTAGAAGTATGGAGAACCAAGACACAGTTGTAACAGCAAACAGTAGTGTTTTATAATAAGGCACCCTGGGACAAAAGTGGGCCTCTGGGACAAAATTAGCTGTGTGCCCCTATTGAGGCCCCTGCATACCTGTTCCCCCAACCCACTGTGAGAAATACTCTATGACAACCAGGGGATGTCATGGCATGGGTGGAAAAATATATATATTTCATTGTAGCGAAAAAAACAACAAATGTTATTAAAAACATTCTCACAAAGTGACCTGCGCAGATTACAGGCAAAAATGTTGGAGTGAACAACAAGGGACTAAATAAATGTTAAAAATAAATATATCAATAATTAAAAACAGGCAGAAGCCCCACGTTTTCAGTAAATCATTTTCACCAGTGTTTCCTGCTCAGGCATGTCAATGTCACAGACACACACTCACGCATCTCCACAACTATGCATAATATTACACACAGCGGACACAGCGTGGATACCTTCATTATTTCGCAGGGATTTAACTGTTAACTCACCTTTTCTGCACTTTTTGCCCTTTTCTGACACAGGTGAGCTGTTCTGACAGGTTCACAGTTTATGCAGCGACATCATGTGTAGAATTGCAGCAACTCTCCAAACCATCTAAAAGGACTGTTTAAAAACTTCTTCCACTGGTAAGGTTTGGTTTTTCAAATATGGACAAGAGCAGAACTGCGGAGTCAGAATGTATTTCTCCTCCTATATTAATTGTATAGTTTGCAGAATTACAACCATGACATCAGCTGCCTGTTCACTGTCATCATTTGCATTTTATGTGTTGCTATGAATGAACATTATAAACAAGATGGCCTACAGTATGTTAGTATAACTAATGCACAGTGTGTGGGTATGTATGTTTAAAAATGCCCTGGTGACAATAAATCTACAGCCACATTCAGAGATGTGACCTACTAAGTAGCATGACATAAATTTAATGTGGGTCAGTCTGGACACACCCTCAGTGATTGAACATCTTTTGTGGAACCAGGGACATGAAGAATACAGTAAATCTAATGGAAGCACCACACCAGATATCTTTCCATGTAATGATAGCGTTGTAACAAGCACATGCAAGGGTGACACTTTGAAATAAACCATCAGAGTGCATGCGTTTAAGGGTTAGAAAGGCAGGACAGGACACTGATCCACCGCTACAACCATAGAGCAAGGCCTCTGCAGTGATTAATGCCCTCCTTTCATGTGAAGGATTGATTGGAGATCAGACCAGTGTGGATTTCAGGGATCAGATTTTACGGCTTCACTTCACAGCCTATCAAGCATGGCCAGATGCAGCATAGCTACACTGACTGATCAAGGGGCCTCGTGTCAGAGCATGAAACAAACCGATCTGTTACAATGGAGGCACAAGATTGACCCATGAGTTGATTATGTAACTCTCAACACAATGGTGTATCTGTCTGGAGCTTACAATTTTGAAATGTGGATTTAATGGATAACTGGAGGTGGGGTAATAATGGGTGCTTCAACAATTTGTGAAATACCCTTATTCACTTTCTTGTGTGAAGTTAGATGAGAAGAGCGATACCACGTCTCTCATGTCTGTGCAGTAAATATGTAGCCGGAGCCAGCAGCCAGTTAGCTTAGCTTAGCATAAAGACTGGAAATAGCTAGCCTGGCTTTGTCTAAATTTAGAAGATGTAAATATCAAACTCTTCCTTCAATGCGTGGATGAAATGAAGGCCCACTTGTATCAAATAAATGACTGTTTTTAAAATCTTCCTGACAATTTATGCTGCACTTTGAACTTTGAGAGATCTGTGAATGACACTTTTTGCGGTGTAATGCTGAGGTGTATTTTGTAACACACATAATTCCACCAGATGGCACTCCTCTCTGTCGAGTTTTGTTGTTTTCTCTTTTCACTGGCCAATATGCATACCTGTATAAACTCTGGTGAACTCGCAATCCCTGAATCACTGGGCATCTGTGTGGATCAGGACGCTTCAGGTAAGACAAAACAGACCTTTCTAATTGCTGCAACCAAGTGGCACAATTTAAGAATCATTCTAAATGTCAAAGTCATCGATTTTTTAGGTTTGTCAGTGGGCTGTTGCTTCTTTACAGCCAGGGCAACACAGCTGTGTGTGTACTGTACCCATCTTATCATTTTTAACAAATGTTTCTGTCTTACATGTGTAGGATAAGTGTAAGATGTCAAACCTTCCAATGTATTAATGGCAAGGCAATACGCACAATTCATTCTCCCAAAAATAATCACAATGACCAAAAATAGTCAGGGTGACCACAGACACTATAATTAAACAAAAGATTCCTCCCAAAAAAGTTATTTAAGCAATTAGCACTTTCAATTTCCATTTCTCTTAACTGCCGTCAGAGGGAATGCCTGTTTCCTCTAGGTCTCTTCACAAATGACTTTGAGACTTCCCCAAAATAAAACTTTGAAATTGTGTTATCCTTTCAATGTATCCTTTTGGTATATCTTTCTTTTAACCTGTTTTATTTTACATTCATTTTAATAGTTTGCCTTTGTTCAACTCATTTGTTTGATTTCATGGTATATTAAATAATTTGGAGGGTGGATTTAGTTTGAAAGATAAAAGTAAAGTTTACACACTTTGTCAAATTAATTAACAGAAAATCCAATATTGTGCTTAGGCTAAATTCAACACCATCAGCCCTGGGGATGGAGGTTCGAATCCAGCTCCTCCTGTCCACGTGTCGAAGTGTCCCTGGGGAAGACACACTGAACCCCTAAGTTGCCCCCCGGTTGTGCGTCTATCCTGACCTGTCCCTGACCAAGACTGGACTTGGTCCCCGGTCGCCATAGAAGGCTGACCACTGCTCCAGCTCCCCTCGGAAGAAGGATGGCCGGACGGGTTAAAAGCAGAGGATAAATTTCAACGTGGAACGCGATTGTATGTGTGTGTTTGAGCATTGTTCTCCACACGTGTGTATATGTGTATCATGACTGGCCATTAAACGATTGAACATCATTATCAATTTGGATCCAAGTAAATTAGGCTTTCCAAAAAAAAAGAAAAAGTGACAGGGCAAAACGTCTGGAAACACTTGTCATACTTTCTGATGATCAAATGATCATCATGGGAAACCCCTGCAGACACTGCTGCTATATATATGACTTTAAAAGATGAATGGTGTTCAGTTGAGGTCAATACTTAAAGGCATTTCTCCCCAGAGGCCATGATCATGCTGATTGGTGAGTAGCAGTGAGGTAATGCTTGCAAAATGCCTACTTTCTCTTTTCCACTGATCGTCCCCAGACAGACACAGCAGAGAGCCTGGAGGGGAAACACAAGAAGATACTGGATCCAACTTTGGATTTTCTATCCGCATTAACAGTTACTGAAAAGTCTATTTGTAAGCTTCCGGGCCGGTTTTAAGGAGTAACTATTGAATGTATTACAAGATTACATCTGGTCGAACTGTCATCATATTCGCTATGTTTAACTGCTGCGTTCACTCTTGGCTGAAGTTTCACTAGTCTCAACTCATGCAGCTATTTAGCCTGAGGGGGGGTTGCATGCCCAGTTCTGCAGCACAGAGGAGCTGCCGAGGTGACAGCCAGGCTGTTGCCCCCCTCCTCCTCCTCCTCCGACACACACACACACACACACACACACTTTGTGCTGGGATTGTTTTTGACGCCTCAGCGGTGACGGTTCGGATCTTTCTCCCGCTGCAGTCCTCGCCCTTCCCTGCTACATGGCCACCATCGTCCGCGGCTCACCTCTGCCGGAGGGACGCGCACTTGTCGAGGACCCACAGTTTCAGGAGGTCGTGCAGAGGAGCCGCAGCTTAACACAAAAGATCCTGCTCTCCGTCCCCGACGCGCACAGATCCTGCATTCACACGGAGGTGAGACACCGCGTGTCGGGCCGCTGCCCATAAACGGGCTCCTGCGTGACTGAGGCTCTGCTGTTGGTCTAGTGTCTAAAATGTGTGTATCCATTACTAAAACTATCAGCTATGCAGCGATCACTGTGCGTTATATATCGGAGAAGCTGTAAGAATGAATAAGAGTGCTGAATTATAATTGGATGTAGTACTATTTTTAGCTGTTGGGCTGCAGGACCAGCATTCAGTATCTGCGTGATGAACCCAGTCAACTGTTAAAGGGGGACCAGCAAGAGGATTCATTTCCAGCATTAAACCTGCAGAAACTTTACATTTGAGATGCTTGTACTTGTACTTAAGTATTTCCATTTTATGCTACTATGGACTTACCGCATGTACTGCATTACATGGATTTAACATTACTCTATACTTTACAGGTTAGACAGTACAAGCAAAGCCTAAAACGATGCATCATCCAGATTAAACCACCCAAAATTAAATACAACTAGCTCAACCAAAACAAATGCAACTTTGCTGCTTACAAGTGAATGCACCAGTAATAATAATCCAATAATATAACATAACACTAACAGTGGCCATCTGAGTACTTTTACTGTTGATACTTAAATTTAGCTGAGAACACTTAAGTTGATTTGTAATGCATGACTTTTACATGTAACTGAGTGTCTTTACATTGTGGTATTACTGCTTTTCTACTTCTGCCACAACTGCTGTTTCATGAAGAGTCTGGCATTTTACAAGTAAACAGGCCTACCAGCACATATCAAGGAAATGTGTTGCATGCAAAGCTGCAATCTATCAATAACACCTCTATATTATGTCTCGGCCACAGACCCTACAACTCAATTCCTCAGAAAATGCAAAGCTCGTGATAATGGCGGCCAACATTGGCATCCCCTCTGCTCCTGTACTGAGAGCTGTGTCAGAAGACTTCACTTTGGTAAGCATCTTCTAAGGGAATGACTTTGCAAATTGAACGAGGTTTAAAGAAACAGACAACATTACCAGTTTGCTATTCTGTCCTATCAGGAGTCCAGTTTGACATGTGTGTCTGAGGGCCTTCACCTTCACCGGGCCCTGCTGAGCGCCGTCTCTCCTCGCCTGGAAAGCAAAGACAAAGTGACTGGGCTGCTGGCTGACATCAGAGACCTTGTCATTCAGATAAATAAGGTATTAAAGCACTTCTCAATCACAGTTTTCTTGACAAATTATCCTTATTTTCTGGCGCCTTAATGACACTGTTTTTTGTGCCTTGCAGATGCGGAAATTGGTCCGAGCAGAGGCTGTGCTGCAGCCCACACCAACCCCTGTGGTCATACGTCTACCGGGGGAATATGAGGTTCAGGTGGCAGCACACCTGACTCTTGTGCAGCTCCAGTCCTTTGGGCAGGACGTGGTCCGCTTCCTCAGGAGTCTGGACCAGAGCAATGAGGGGGAGACAGAGAGCTGACCAATAGTTTTTTATCTTTACAGTTTTTGTGATGGCATTGATTTTTTTTTATGTTAAAAGATTATTTATTATTTGTATATATTTATTTTGACATATTTATTGATGGAATTAAAATATACAATATTTATTTAGGGCATTTATTTTTGATATCAAAGCTTTTGTGTCCCTCTGTCCTCTTTTTGTTGAACAGCTGAAGCAACTTTTGTTTCTGTTATACAGTATCACCTTACTTTAAAAGTGAGCAGGCATTTATGAACTTTATCAACTATTAACACTCATTTTAGGGGATTAGGGTCACATTGACTGTTTATACATTCAGTTAAATGTTTAAAATGAAAGTAATTATTTTTGTATGAATATGATTTGTATAATGTACTGCAGATGTTTACATTTTCTAATAAAAATAAATAAAAACACTTGAAAATGGAATTGTTCTTTTTTGTCAATGTGCATAATGGCACATCAGGCACTGCAGTCATCCTAACTCATGCTGTCTCATTATTGAAATTACACTAAAAATTCCGGTGAAGCTAATACTGTAATAGAGAAGTACAACTAAAAGTAAAATAGATGTGTCAACATTCTTGCCAAACTGCCAGACCGATTTCCGTAAGGAAGTGTTGCAAGTGGTGAGCGACTGCATGATGAACACGAGCTTTGCCACTCAGAGGATGTCCAAAGTTTCTCCGTATTGTCATGTGACAACCTCGCTAGCATGTGAACATTCATCTGACTCATGGGTTGTTATCACAGTGGTCAGATCTCATGCTATTGTAGCCTCCAAATATGACCTTAAACATACAACAAGGGAAACTCACGTTAAGTAAGTACATTTTGGAAAGCAGAAACAAGGGATCTTCATTCTGGGATTTTTATTTCAAAACTTCTTTACACATTTATTTTTTAAGTGTGAAAAATACTGTATAAAACAATAGCAAAACAGTGTTTAACAGAGACATAGTTATAAACATGTTATTGTCCAACAAAGACAATCCCTTTAAATGTATAATTCAGCCAGGTTCAGTGCTACTTTCAGGACGAGATTAAACATTACATTGGGTTTGTACTTCTTCCTCTGAAACACATGGGCCAACAGATGGGTCAGTTTGGTTCTGAGGCTAATTTAAACCCACAGTTTACAAGGCAGAGATGGCTTTGGCAGCTACTCTCCTCCCCAGCGGCAAAGTCAAGTCAGTGATGGCCAGGACAACCTTGGGTTTGGCCAGAGCAGGCAGCTTCACCAGCTCAGACACCTGGAAACACAAAAAAGACGAACTGTTATCTTTCAGCTGTAGTGTGTCTGAAGAAACAGGCCCATCAGATTCATGTTGCTCAAGACACAGAAGTCTGGCCATGGCTAATTAAAGGGAAGGTTTTGACCATTGATCTGGTTTTCAGGGCATGTTGGTTGATTGAGAAATAAAATAAATATATATTTTCCTCTCCCAGAAGCAATCTTCAAGGTTACGGACTCACACTAAACCAAAAGCAAACACAGAAGCACCACAATCACCCATGACCCCTTGGATCCTCTCTCTGATTTATCGCCCTTAACCAAAGCACTCAATCCTTAAAAATGTGTTTGCAACCAGCAGAACAAACACTCAGTTTAAAACAAAAATTCCAAACCCTTTCCAATAATGTCTGATGCAACAGCCACCCCTCTCCCTCCTAATCTGCACCTCTCTGGTCCTCCCCTTCCAGCCCATAACTCACCATGGTAAAGGGCATGAACTGCAGGATGTTTCCTCTACTTCCCTGTTCCAGGCACTCGACACATTCCTCCATAAAACTCTGTACAAACTGGGTGTGAGGTCCCGCCATCTTGGAGCCCACGATGGTGGAAATGAGGAGGAAAAGGTTGGCTGAGGAGAGGAGGGGAGAGAACAGGTGGTGTGAATCATCATGGTTGAAGTAATCAATACATTTTTGTGTTCGTGGCAGTTTCGATGGGGAGTTATTGTAGATGTTTGTAACTAGAAACTGTAAGAAATACCCCTCCAAAGAAATATTTAACTTATTAAATGTTACTGATTTTGTGAAATTATGCGAGTTAAACATCAAGGCTATCTAACATTCTTGATTGCTTCAATTCAAATACAATCAAATATTGTTTTAACTTCAACTCCCACACTGTAGCTGTTCAGCTGGAGTTGCAGAATGAGAGAACTGGTGACCGAGGAGGCTATAAGCATATGATTCACATCGTTTCCCCACACATTCATACATTGACCCCTTGTCCCCGGCATGAAAGCATCTGGAATTTTCTTTAGTCTGTGAATTGTCTATACATCTAATTGATGACAGATGTTGGTTAATTTCTCTGTGCAAGATGCAGACAAACAGGACTGCGTGTGCACGGAGTTCTCACCCAGGACTCTGTTGAGAGGGTCCCTCATGTTGACAGTGTGGAGCTGGGAGGCAGAGAGGGAACTGCTCATAGATCGGTCTCCTATGAGAAAACACATGACATTTGTTTTCATTGTATTTTGTCATTCGAGAAACAAAGCAACACAATGTCAACAGGGAAGTTATGAAGTGTTATGTTGGTTTTTGACCAAATGCAAACTTGACTAAAGGTTGTGAAAGTCAAAGGATTCCTTCCACTACCGTCTTACATAATCCTGTTGTCCCTAAAATAACCTTGTTATACAAACTTCAGTTTCTTTTAAAGACACAGGGCTTTTCGTATTCATATATTCAATTTCCCATCATGCCAAAGGTAAAAAGTAATTTTCTTCATTTGAATATTATTTTAAATAACTGTAAATCTAAATCATCATTAAAGACTAAAAAAAACTAACCATGCTTCGTTCGGTCATGCCAACAGCTTTTTGTTTTAATTTACACCTACAGGTATGAATAGCTTTAAGTGTCTGGAATAAAACCTTTTGTATAGGAGGATCACTTTCTAAATAACTTGTCTTTTTAATGGAAAAGGTAGCACTCATTTGACAGAGTTTCCGTCTTAGTTTCTCAAGCAAAGTAGGTCATACACAAGTCATGCAACACATTGATCCTTGACACCCTGTCTGGGAATTTCTTTATGTAGCTAAAACCAAAAAAAAGAGTGAAAATCTGGGTTAGTCCGAATGCTTATTACGTCTGTCAGGTTGATAGCAGGAGGAAAACAGTAATTTTGGAGCGCACTGTAATTCCAGCTTTTGCTTTAGGACTGAATTGTTGGAAACAAAACCCTCACATCAGACTGCAGTGCTCAAGTCAGAACCTGCACACCAGTAAGACACTCAACAGATAATGTTGAGACAGGTCAGTTTATAAGGTGAGGCTTATTTATGATTTTCTGCTTTAGCTCCATTTGGTATTTGCATAATCCCCAGCTCAGACTGACAAATGACTGAAAGGCGGCTCCATAATTCAACCGTGTATAAAACCCCCAGACATTAATAGACTGACCTGGACTGGAAAGGGCTACAGGCTCATCCTCATTGGAGCTGAGCAGACGCATGAGTTTAGAGGGTTGAGTGTCATCCAAAGGAAAGAGGCTGTTGTAGTCCTGCAGCCAGTAATATACACGTTAGACTGCATTGCATTACAGATCATTAGACTAAAAGTTATTGCTAGCCTACATATTTGTAGTGTCAGTATTAATTACAAAGGAATTAGATCACAGTATTTACATGCTTCAACATGTCCATTTCTCATACTGAAAATAGTATTTTCATAAATAATGTAATACGCAGCCCTTATGACACATAATTGGCCTTGTGTGACTCGTTTACCTCAATATCTTCTCGCTGCCTTTTGCGTTGACGAGCTGAGAATGAGCCTTTGTGGTGAGAGGAGTAAGAGCTGAGTGCACACCACACAGATAACCTGAGGAGTTACCGAGAGAGTCAAGTTAACGCCAGATCCCAAAATACCAAAACTGCTCGACATCAGAAGTATTAACTTTCTCTTACTTGGCCAATGCCTTTCCGGGGGGGTCTGCCAGGCTGTGCCAGTGAGCAGAGTCTGTGAGCAGGTCAGGCAGTATGGTACCCAGCAGGGTTAGGGTGATCTGCTGAGTGTCCAGGCAGAAGATGCTGTAGAGTAACTCCGCCACCCGATTGGCCCACTCCTGTCGAGTCTCCTTCAGCAGCTCCTGAAACAAGACGCAGTTACACACACATTGCGCAATCTTAATGTTGGCCATACTAATCTCTTTGCATGCGCCTTCGATAGCATAATGTTGACTTTTCATCATCTTCATCTATACTGAAATCTATACTGAAATCCAGCAATGTGTGAGCAAAAGGCATGGAAGAAGAAAACTGCTAGCTGGTTAGCAATTAGCCACTTTTACCGCTTACCAGGCTGATCTCAATACATGAAAAAAAACATTCCAGATCATCCCAGACATCACAATTTGACAAAATCCTGGCAATAACAAAGATGGTAAAACCCACAGTGATCGCTGCAGTATAGGTGTAAACCAAAAGAATCTAAAAATGTAAATACACTCCTAAACAGGTAGCATACGGTAATCATTGTATTGACAAGCGTTGACCCATAATCGGTCAGAAATGGAATTTTCCATAAATGCTTTCAGTAAATGTAGTAGAGCTACAACGATTAGCTGATTAACAGAATATTAACTATTTTGATAATCGGGTTAATGATTTAGGTCATTTTTCTCAAGCTGTCAGGCCTTGAGCCATCAGCACCGTTTCTTGGTCCTCCTACCTTCACCAAATTTTTAGTGAACCAGAAGACCCCTCCCATGTTGAGAAGACTCTCGAACAGATGCAGGGCCCGGCTGTCCACCCAGCCTTTGCACAGCACCGTCTGGAACTGCTTGCTGAGGGCCACGTGGATGGGGTCTTTGGCCGGCAGCAGGTTGCGGTAGGGGATCGGCTCCTGGCCCTCCACTGGGGGGCGCAGGCTTGCGGCTGTTTGTTGGAAGACGTCGGCACACATGTGCTCCATGATGGAACTCATAATGATCACGCTGGTGATAATGTGGGGGAGGGGGGGATCATCGTTAATGCATGTAATATGGACTGTTGATCCACTAAGGCAGTGAAGTATAATTTAGTCGTTTGTACCGTTCATTGTAAAACTGCAGAGTGTTTTCCCCATACAGTGGGGTTACAAGCTGTCGGATCATAGTCTGGGGCTTCTCCCTCTCATCCCTCCCCAGCATCCTGACGTGGGCCACCAGCCAGGCCACCGCACAGATGGCCATACTGCACACCTTCCCCTTGATGTTGTCAGTGATCTTCTATAAGGAGATGACAGAGGCAAGAAAAGAGGAAGGATGTGGATAGAAGATGCAGGGTTTAGTCAAAGAGCAGAAGAGAAGTAAAACTTCATTCAGCCACATTGCGTGATACCAAAACTTGAATGGAAAAAGAAAAAAATGAGAAGTATAGTACTTTGGGACGTCAATTCTTTTGTAAGTTCTTACACATTATTATTTGCTCATTTCCAGAGAAGTCATGAGTCAACAAAAAAAAGTAGGAAAAAGACAATCCTTTGACATATATTTTGGTTAGGGTGGTTACCGATACTGCCTGAGCATATGAGCGCATATCATATGAGCAACCAACACCCAGGAAATCTGACACAGGACAGAACAGAAAAAGGTAGTAACTAAAGTCAGACACACCTGTACCGCTTCCACAGAAAGAACACCATTCTCCCACGCATTCAGAACTTCCAAGATAGCTGCAGGAGTGCTGAGGCAGATTTCATGCCATTTGACCTGACTGTCACAACAGATGAACGTCAGAGGAAATTCCATGTTTAGAGAACTGCTGGTCATGTTTAAGAACTTTCCATTACATCAAAATAATAAAATTAAACACTCAGGTACTCTGCAAGTCATTACCGTACAAAATTATCTGTCTAGAATCTGATCTGGCAACATTTTAAGTTCAAATTTCAAAACAGGAATGACACCAGTCTAAAGCAGTGCTAAAGATATCCACCAAATGTTCACTATATTAAAATTAAATATAAAGATCAAAACTATCAAAAGCAGCAGAGTTCTGAAAAACTCAAGTAAAAATGTGCCCCAACTCTGAAAATCATGTGCCCTTTTATTTCTGTCACATTATTGTTGCATGAAGTTTAAAGTGATTCGAATAGTGCCCCTGTCTGGTGCAGTCAGTACTGCTGGGAAGCTCCAAGATCCGTGACATATAGTCAAAAGCTAAGCGGCACTGCAATTACAAGCAACATTTATGTTTTACTGTAAAGGATTTAAAGATTGAAGGGCAACACTTTATCTTAAGTCCCCTCATTTAGCATTTATAATCAGTATATTCACATTAAATAAATGCTTTATAAGACTATAATGTAGTTGCACCCAGCAAAAAAAAATGTTCTTTAATTACAGATTAGTCTGCAACTTACACTAGTTTCATCTCTGAGGAGTTGTTCAGCAGCGTAACCAGGCTCTCCACTTTGCCAGGCTCTGGTCTGAAGCAGGGGTGGTCTGGGTTCAGAGTCTTGCCTTCTTCAGGCATACATGTCTGCAGCCACGTTTCAAAGAAGGGCGTCTCCCCTGAAGGGCTGGGGTCTGACAGGATCACCTGAAAAGAGATATGGCGCAGCCATGTACTGTATGAATCCATTTAGGTCTAATATAATAATCTAATAAATCTACAACACTTTGATCAGCAACCAGAGATGCTGCAGTAAATGTTAGGTCAGCTCTCTCTGGATATCTTGTTGTGTTACACTGAAAGAGCAGGCTGATTTTGTTGTAAAATCTACACAGAATACTCTACTCTTTTTCTGACCAGCTTGAATTGCCATGAACTCACCTCAGAACCGTACGTCTGCACCACATGGCAGAGCATGAGGAAGGAGATGTCGAAGAGCAGGGCCCGTACGGACGCAGACTTGGCTGAAGGACAGGAGGGAAAAATCCTCAATGTTAGTATCTCATTCAATCAATAATATGGCAATGAGGGAAGAAATTCCCACATTGGAACATGTCACTCTTGTATTTGAACTCACATCCTTCACCGCTGATGTGTTTAGGAAACTCATTAAGCCTAGGACAAACAGAAAATAAAAAAAGATCACATTACAAGATATGAAACATCCACTTCCTAGGCCAACTGCAGTTTCCAGCTGGGTAAACACAGTGCAAAGTTGTTACAAGTCATGATTCTGGTGAGTAAGGGGCAGCATTTGTACTTAACTTGCACCTCAATTTTGCATTTACTCACTTAATAAACTTCCGGGCAAAGGATTTGAGTTTCCCAGTGGCCGCTGCCGCTGCCAAGAGCAGATCCAGGCTCTTCCCAGACAACATGTGTCCCAGGACCCCCAAAAGGCCCTCGGGTGACTTGGAGTGGTCTGCATCAACTGTCTAATGAACAGGAAAGGAAGAGTTATGTTCATTTGTTCTTTTAACAAAGGTTCCACTACTGCAAACCACTTTTATTCATGGACCCATTTACTTGAGTTTTTTCCTAGCATGTAACATTGATTCTCTTGTCATTGTTTCCTCTGCGACCAGATACTTTCATACATTTCCATCATATTATACAAGTATATTATACTATTACTATTATAATGTATTTTTTTTAAATACAGGTCAGGTTACACGGCTCTACCTTGAGAATATTGGTGACAGTGGGCTCAGCTCTCAGGATGAGGCCCGGGTTAGGCTGGATGTTAGCATTTTCTGCTGTCTTCACCCTCGGGACGAACTCCCTGTCAGAGGGACAGGAAGGGAGGGGCAGGGGAGAGAGACAGAGGTGGGGTGGAGGGGTTGGGGTATATGGCGTACTGTGTGAATATGGCGAACAAAACTTCATCCATGATCATGCTCAGAATATAAACAAATAAAGACAGAAAAACAGTGGCTTTTGGCTCACCGTTTGCCAGTGAGGCAGGTTGTATTCGAATCCGACAGCAGACCAAGCTTGTTACACTCCTGCAGGAGCATGCTGAGGCAGTCACAACTATGCAGAGAAGCACGTGAAAAATGATAAGCGTCATGGTGCTGGCTTATCAGGCATTTAGCAGGCTTTCTTATCTAGGACGTCTTACAATGAGATTACAGGAAGTGAAGATGGGAGTAGCAAGACTTTGGAGTGCTTACTTGCATCTCTGATCAGCCTTGTCCAGTAGTGGTGTGAGCTTGAATAAGTACTGGAATGCAATATTCACATCGTCCATGAAGTCCTGGAAAATACATTCAGCGTGTTTAAACGTGATAGTGAAGGTTCGTTTTAAAAACACAGTTATTGCTTTTTTAGACCACAACTGCTTGGCAATACGAAATGCTCATGATTGTGTCCGTGTGTTCACTCGTTAGAAAGACATGAGTGAATTAATTGTTTTACCTGTCCTTTGTCACCCTGAGGATACTTCTTCAGTCGAAGCAGGACTTGTGGGATCTAGCGTAAAATAAACAAGAAATGCATTTCTCCGAGTGTGGCAGAGTTACTTGTGCATAGATGTGACATAGAAATGCTTATGAATTCTGTCACTAGTGCCGATAGCTTACAGAGGCAATACTTTGAATGATCCCATATCGGATGTTAACCAGTTTACATATACACTCACTAAATTGATTACTGCATGCAGCAATAAACTAAATTAAGTGCAGGCAAAAGAGAGTCTATTTAAGACTTCAAAGTGGAAATATTACTGACAATACAAACTTAAAAAGAACATTTACAAAAGTAATGAAATTGACACTTAGCTCAACGTCAGCAATGACTTTTGACATTAATTTAAAGTCAAAAGGTTGATAAACTCTCATGCCAAGCAAAAAAGATGGACTGGAAAAGGCAGATCACAAGCAGACACAGGGAGCTGCTCATCTTTGAAATAGCTCTTACCTTGAGGAATGTGAAGGCAGTCCATTTGAGCTCCTCTGTGCCCTCTGGTGACTCAATGAGGCCAGTGAAACAGGCCTTCCAGATCTCCAGGACAAAAAGAGGAGCAGGGATTCGCTGCGGAGGACAAACGATTTGAGAAGACTGCTGTAAAAAAAAATTAAGATACAAGGAACAACTGACATACACCCTTACATCTGGCCAGTATAACAAGGAAACATTTGCAAGTTCAACAAAATAAATGTTTCTTTTTCCTTTGTCTACCAAATGTTACATCAGTTACAGGAACACTAGGCATGATTTTATGTAAAAATAGAGCAGTCTCATGATGAATTCTTGCATGAATAAACTAATCAATTTAAAAGGAAAAATTGTCTCCTTAACAATAAATAACAAATACTCTTTCCAGAGAAAGTTGGACTCTTTAGATTTAGTTGGATCTTCAGCTTCTCATGTCCCCTTTTTTAATTCTGAGCAAGACACACAACACTGGCCACTCTGATAAAACCTACAGTTTACTGCCATCAACCAAATTACTTAATGAATTAATATGTATCAAAAAGCCTTTTCAGGCACTTTCCTTTACCTGCCAGTGTTTAAGCTTCTCTGCAACTAAATGTTCACCTGCATTCTCTTGATCATCATCAGCTGCTCCACCAGTGGCTGTGTCTCCCCTGTCAGATTCATGGTCCCTTCCAGCATGATGAAGGCATGGACTGATGGGAAGGAGGCGTGGTGCAGAGGGTCAGACTGCACAGACAGCATCAGTGGAATACTGAGGAGGAAAGAGTGAAGAGTTAGCAAGACGAGGATTGATTGTGATGGTGTTTAAGTTAGTAAATTGCATCGTCTAGACTGAGCAGCATCATGCCGACGTTAAATGTCTGTATATTTAAGAATGAGATGGGAATCTTCACCCTTTTACTAGTGACAAGCTGTCCTCTAATTTTGTTCTCAGTGTCTGGTTTGGTACACTGCCGAGGCCATCTGTCACTCTCAGCATTGCTTGCTCTACATTGCTCCAGGAACCTGTGGAGAAATAGCAGCAGAAACACCGTAAGATGTCTGGCTCGTAACAATCATGCGCAATAGAATTTGCAGCCAATATAAATAACTATATTTCAACTTTTTCAAACCATCACTGGTAACTACAACTATCAACCAGGGAAACTATCAACTCTCACTTCAGGCTTACAGATTGTCTTCATGCAGCTTTGGCAAGCAGAACCACCATCATATTGGTAGCAAAACAATAATGTTTCTGCCCTAATCCATTTCGCGCATTCCGATGCAAACACACACGTGCAACCCCACAATCGTAACACCTTGTTCCTCCAGCCGAGCGATGTGGACCAGGGCTCTGTTCTTGTTGCTGTTCAGCAGAGTGTGAAGCCTCTCCTGGCAGGCTCTCAGACTGGCCTCTGTGCTGGCTGATGGACCCAGTTCTCTCAGCTTCTCACAGTACCAGGCGCAGCCCTGCAGCAGCCACACTACCACTCCCAGCAGAGCCCGGCACAGCCCAATGCATTCCTCTGCTTTCCCATGACAGCTTTAGACAGAGTTGAGAGGCAGTGAGTCAGAGAAAGCTTAAAGGAGAAGACTTGTATGGCTTTTCCAAAAGTAAATTCAAACTTTGTTTACTAAGTAACTGTGCAGGCATTACTTTAAGAGTGAGTGGTATGTAGCGACGGGTCGTTAGTCAATAAGTAAAATGTGAGCCTGAAACTAAAGGTCGACAGGCTTCTCTTGATATTATATGATCACTTCTTCTAGCACTGACCTAAACCTTGGCAGCAGCATTCTGGATAAGTTGCAGGTCATGTGATCATTGTACATACCTGAGACAATGGCAAAACATGTCCATTATCTCCAACAGTGCCTTGACACACAGCTCCCGAGAAAAGTCATCAAACTATCAGACAAGAGACACACGCTCATGAAAACACCTCATATCGTATAGTAAAATGCACGACGCCATCATTTTCATCGAGCATGACTTACCTTGCTGATGGCTGCAAGCACACTTGAGTAAGACACCATCTAAGGCCAGACAAGGAAATATTCACAATATAACATCAATCCTGTTTTGACACACTGCTCAGCGGTAGCATTTTTCATAAGCACTGCTTTTCTCTCACCTGGGAACTTATAGAATATTTGAGGTAAGACAAAATAAGGGGGTTAGGAGAGGGGCCAATCATCGCCTGCTCCATCAGGGCCTCTGGAACGCACAAAAGGCATTTAAAGCCCCAATAGAAATGACAGCAAGACAATAACTGGGGGGGGGGGGGGTGTTCCACTATCTTTCATCCAACCTGCGAGGTTAAGGTAGTCCCACGTTGCTCCCTTTGGAAAGTTTTTCTTGATGTTAATGGCCCACTGGTAGTCGCTCCAACGCTCCTTCCATGCCTGCAGAATTGCTTGCTTCAGATTGACCACCTTCATCCTGGTAGAAACGCCGACATGTTCAAGACACAGCCGCTGAAGCCATTGTGCGGTAACTTTTACATGCAGTCCCACTAGCTTGCTTAAGATGCGTCATTCGATATTTGGCTAGCTGACGTTAGCCGCCGACGTTATTCTTAACTAATGAATTAAACTAACGCTGTTTTGCCAGGTGCAAAGCCACAAACATCCAGTCACACCGCGCAACGACTAAATGTGATGCTTACCTGACTTTTTTCTTTCTTTCAATACATACAAGATATTTGTTTGCAGCTCCTCCGCTTCACAATGCAAAGGACGCCATTTTTGCTGTAAAAGACGTAAGCGTTCATTGGTTAATCGCTTGACGTCTCAGAATTCTTCCCGCTGATTGGTTAAAGGGGGGGGGGGGGGGACTCGCTGCAGAGCAATGACTTAAACACAGCACAAGATGTCGCACTTTACAAGTTTAAGTTTCAACGCTCGGCACCGTCGGGGGGGGGGGGGAGGTAAACAGAATTTATTTTGCATTGAATTCAGTGATTAAAAACAA